>QVNZ01021689.1:0-24934 GCA_014825645.1 Pseudomyrmex dendroicus
CGAAAGTCAATGTCGTTATTTTTTCGTCAACAGCATCAAGGCATGTTTACATTGATTATTGTTAGAGATTTGTTTTCAATGAATCAATGCGCAGCAAATATGAGTTATCTAACATCTCCGTATCTTTCATTTTGTTTAGACTATTTTTTTGTATTTTAATATGGAGCATTTCGGATGTCAATCTTTTTGAGTAATTAGATTCTACATCTAAGATGCGAAGGGAGTCTCACTTAATTTTGTGATCTGTCTCAATACAGTGTTCCGATATAACTGATGTTTGGTTGAACGTCCTGACATAATTGTTATGTTCGTTTACTCTGGTGAACAATTTCGTCTTTTCGTCTGACCTACATAAGATGTATCACACGAGTCGCAAGATATTTGGTATACCACGTTTTTTTGTTAAAAAGGTGTCAATTGGTTTTTGTGTGCTTTTATGAATTTATTTAATTGGTTAACATTTCTATACTCTACTCTAAGAGAGTCTGATATTAGCTATGTTGATGTTGAAATGGTTGTTTTTATTGGATGGAATATAAGGAACCACGAAAAATTTTTTTGTATTGTCTATATCATTTTGTTTCTGTGACTTGTTTTTTGTGTTTGTTTAATTTGGTGTTGACTAAATTTTTGATCCTTGTGTTCATATATTTAAAAATGATATCTATTGGATAGTTGTTGTTCATTAGAGTCTGTATGATTTTCCACAAATATAGTAAACTTTAAAAAGAAAATATTCTATTTTAAAAGTAAGTATTAAAGTAGTTACGAGCCAATATGCCAGAAATGTACGTGCAATTTTACTTATATAAATATATGTATTATATATATATATATATATATACACACACATATTACATTTATTTATTTTCCTTAAACGTGTAAATTAATACATGTAGAAATTTGAATTGAAATTAATTAAAAAATTTACATGGCTCGTATCGATTTTAATATTTAGTTATACATTTTCACGAGTTTTAAAAATTGTTGTATTCTATTTTAAAAACTCAGAGAATATCAATCGCTCATTCTTTTATATACACATCGACTCTTTCGTACGCGTGGCTACAAGCAATTCATTTCCCAGATGCGTGGCAGCAAGGAACGTTACGCCGCACGAGACGTGAAAGAACGTTAATTACTACTCGTTACGCGCGTTCTACACGGTGTCGCGGTTACTGTGAATTATATTCCGCGTAGCGCACGTACTCGGCCACGTTAATTCTATATACAGCTTGCAGAACCAGCCGACCGACGACTGACCCAACCAAGCACACGAAACGAAAGTACAGTAACCCCACGGCGCACGGGATTGCAATCGAAAGCCTCTAGGAGAAAGTTCAGTACCGTTGCGCCGCCGGCGGTTTCGACTCGTTTCAATATTCAATGAAAATCAGAGCGCTGTTCGTTGCGTTTCCCAAGAAAGAATCTAAAAAAAAAAAAAAAAAAAAAAAAAAAAAAAAAAAAAAAAAAAAAGTTTTAAACAAAACATCGAATAGTAGCAATAATATCGCGAGTTACGTGATACATACTAAAACACATCTGATTAATATTCGCAATTGAAAATCGTGCGGATTTATGTGCACAGTCGATAAATTATAGAAATGCGACTTCGTGAGTCTCTGTAATGTATGCGAGCGATAATTAGTTTACATCCTGTGCATACGCTTGATGTAACATTATATATTCTTAGTCTGTTTGTGAGATTTGCGTGCATGTTTCACGACGTAAGAACAGATCGATGACTGAGATTACGAAGCGAGTTACATTAAGACTCGGAAATATGTTTAGCATGTTTCGTAAAATGTGTCGATTTATAATGTAGCACGAAAGTGATATTCTTTCTTAACATGAAAAGATTGTTTTGTCACTTTAAATTTTATATTTGATATAAAATATTTTAATTAAAATATTGTTATTTAATTAAAATATTGTTTCGAGATCTCGACAGAATCACATTTTAGAACTAGAATTCTGCTAGTTTCAATATAATTAAAACGTTGTTTCTCTCTCTCGATTCACTTAAAATAATGAAAAGAGAAACGTGTTAAAACTAAATTAAAAGAAGAATACCGCTTAGATTGCTCTCAACCAGAAGACAATGCTTAATCACCGACGGCAACAAAACCAACCAATTAGCTAATGTCACACGACTGTAAGACTGCAAACAGGCAGCGAGTTCGTCGGATAGATTTATGGATCTTCTTGTCTCGCACTTCGAGGTAGATGTGATTCAGCGAGAAAGACAGAGAACAAGAGCAAAGGAAAGAAGCTCGTGTTCTCTCTCTTTCTCCGGAAACAAACGTGGTGGAACGGACGTCGTAAGAGCGGTTCCGTGACGGGTACGTACCTCCATCGATTGATATAGGTCCTCGACGGAAATTCTAGACTGACCCTGATCGATACTTCGACTCGAGGGCACTCGTTGCTCTCCGTAGAGACCTGTCCGCGTATACACGGGACGAAAGCAGCATTTATTTCTCTCGGAGTGATTTATTCTTCGGCGCTAGCATTTATTTCGGCGTTTCGACGCGAGACAGTGGCAAGCTTTTTTGGTGCCCGATAAACCCTTGATGTGCGTCCCTTGACGCGGTCACGAGACCACGATCGTGTACCATTTTAGTGATAATGGTTCGCTGATTTCGCACGAACAAAAGCTTTGAATCTGCTGGCGGTCACGACTTTCTCTTTATCTCGCCAATGTACCAAGTTTACCGTACAGTCTCTAACAAAGTGTGAAGACTGTTATAGAAAATTTCTTATTCTTTGTTGTACTTTATCTCTTTGTTAGCGGAGAAAGATATACATATATATATTTTTTCTTTTAAAATATTCTTTTAAAATATAAAAGAATGCAAGTATAGAAAAAAATGCAAAAGTATGTTTCAGTAAACGCGCGCGCGCGCGTACACACACAGTTTTATTAGAAGTAAATTATATGTATAATCGAGCTTTATTGATTATATATATATTTAATCGTTCGACGTTTAGGAACTTGAAAATTCTTCCTTCGATACGAATGGAAGCACAAAGCTTTCCGCTCTTAGCGGATTCACATCGTCAATACGGTGATTTACGCGCGTATAATCTCGGCAACGTCATTAGATGTATCGTCGGTACGATTCAATCAAAACATCGGCCATTTCCGAATATCGCGACACGCGGCTTGATGAGGTATGATCAAATTGTTGATGAAAGATGAATACCGTTCGACGATGTTCGCGCTAATTGCTCGTTTGCTACAAAGTTCGACAAGAGTCCTCGCTCACAGCAAGATATCACAAGCACCAATTTCAGTTCTCGAAAATTGCTCTAAAATTGAGCTATTTGAACTCATACTACTCGTACAAGGAAACCGTTGTAATTATATAGTATAATTATATACAACCTTGTGTATATATATATACATCGAGAAGTAAAACCGATATTTATTGCTACCGTTTAGAGTTGTGTTTCATGTTCTGTAACTTTATATACACTCATCTGCAAAAAATCACGACCAAATTTTAGCACAACTTTTTAACATTTTTTAATAGCTGATAACTCAGCAAACAATTATCGTATTGAGATGAAAGAAGGCTCAAAGTAAAGTTTAAACATTTCTTTATAACTAAACTTGAGTTACAAGAAATATTTTACAAAATGACGGATGTTGAAGATGGACTTTGAGAAACGGGAAGAAAAATTTTGGTTTTAAACTGTTGCATTGATCAGGAGAATGGGCTAATACCAAATTGTATGAGTTTTGAAGCTCATTTAGTTCCTAACAAATCCAGATTTTCAAAATGTTTCTACGATTTTTTTTTGACGAAGTTGTACCGGTTTAGAAAAAAAAAGACTCACCACACACACACACACACACAATGTTTTATTTGTATTTCTCGTCAATGTTCACTCTATTTTTCATTGATGTTCACTTTGTATCTTCTATTGACGTTCACTCTATACAAAAGTTCAAGGAATGCGTAAATATTCCGGGAATATCGTTTTAATTCTTCGTGTTAGAACACATCAGCTAAATTTCTCGACAATTTGATTAACTATATGCTCCAACGTATAGAAGAATTGCTAAATGCAAAAGAAGGCAATATGCATTACTAAACAAATACACACACACACACACACACACATGCGCGCGCGCGCGTGATAAACAAATGTTAGTAATTGAGACACATTTTTTACAGTTTTTTAGAAGGAGCGTACATTCTTTGTAAATCATTTTATCGTTAAGTAAAATAAAAAGAGTTTTAAAATTTAAAGTTTCATTTTAATTTCGTTTTTGAAAAAGTTTTCCACCATAATTTGTTTCTGAATTGCAGATTTTACAAAAAAAGTAGTCCTCTTTTCTTTAAAACAGTATAACTTTGTCAAAAAAAACGTAAAAACATTTTGAAAATATGAATTTGTTAGGAACTAAATGAGCTACACAACTTATACAATTGTGTATCAGGCAGCTTATTCTTTTGATCAATGCAACAGTTAAAAAAAAATCTTTTCTTTCCGTTGAAGTCTATCTTCAACATCCGTCATTTTTTAAAATATTTCTTGTAACTCAAGTTTGATTTTTTGGTTGTAAAGAGAAATGTTTAAACTTTACTTTGAGCCCTCTTTCATTTTAACACGATAATTTTTTGCTGAGTTATTTTGCTTTTGCTGAGTCAGCTATTGAAAAATGTTACAAAGTTGTGCTAAAATTTGGTGGCTCATTGTTTTGCAAGTGAGTATATTTCTATAAATATTTTTATTATATTTGTATTTTATTTACATACCTGTACGTAGTGTATCATATATATGAAACTAAACAGAAAAATTATTATTTAGAGTATCGGTTTTTAATGTCATCTTGAAAGCCGCAAGTTTGCAAATTCGCTAATACGAAACGCAAAGAGATGTTCCTCGATAATTCACTGAAACGTTCATCGAAACTGCACGTTAATCGCTACAGATTTAACATCGTTGTCTGTATGTACATAATTGTCAACCGGCTCGACCAATCGGAACACCTTAGGTACACAGAATTAGGTATAGAATTCGTACATGGCACGGGTCTCCCGAATTGTCAACAAATTGGTAGCCAAAGATGAATACTGTTCCACTGAGTGCTAATTGCGCGCCATCTGCGCGACAAGATAAACAAAGGACGGATTCCTGATATTAGCAATTGCAATCTCATAGTTATCGAGTTAGTTAGAAGTGGCGTCGGAACAACGAGAAGATGTCCCGATAGATGATAGTATTGTGTAAATGCAAAATACTTCATGGAACCTATTCTTTCGAGAGTTTTTTTTGTTTCAAGAGCTCGAAAGAGCGATTCTTGCGCGTACGAAAATTTACATAAAATTTAAATTATCAGATAATAAAAATAATTTTATAATGTAGTATTTTCCAACGTATGCTGATGTACGAAAGAAAGCACGAGAAAACTATCGCTATCGCGATCAAAAACCAAATATTCAGCTCTCGTCAGACGAAATATCTGAATTAATGTTCAAATGGTCTCTTCGCGTCCCTTTCCGCTTCATAGCTGGTTTCCGGGTTCCGCATGTCGGAGAACGACAAAGGTTCCCGACGAGGTACCGTCCTTCTCTTGCAGTCGGGCTTTCAATTACCCAGCAATTCCCGACGACGTCCGTTTAATTTCTCGTCTTTCCTACCCGCCACCTCTTTTCTTCGTCACTCTTTATCGCACTTACTCTCTCCGTCTTCTCAGCCATCTGCCCTTTAACTGCGCGCTATTCTTCGAAATATAAAATTTCAAACTTTAAAATCGCTTATATCTGTCAATTTTATACGTATGTATATACGTACATATAAATAAATTATATGTAAAAACAACACACACAATGATACGTTTGCATATTTTTTGTATATTTTTTTATACGTTTGTCTAAAACGTTTAGATATTTTTTAATATTATCAGATGTAGTAAAAAGTTTTTTTAGCTTTAAGTTTTGCGTCGACTAGAATAATATCTCGAATCGAAATGTTTCTTTTTGCGATTTTGAAGTGTTGACACATTAACAATTACAAAGCGCTATGTGACAAGACAAGCAACATGATCTTAAAACTCAAGTATTATTCATGACGGCCATAATCAAAGAGTCATATATTCGATATCCCGTTCATTTAAATTTCACCTCAAGAAAAACGTTGCTGAAACCGCCGAAATTAGTTGTATTACATATGATAATACTGTAAGTCAAGTAACGTGTAAAAATTGATATAAAAAACTACATCTATTGCAAAGTCCAACATTCAGAGCAAAGAAGACAGCGGACAGCTCCTAGCACAACTCATCAATTTATTCAGCAATGCATTGGAGAAAGAAAGGCTATTTACTGGGTAAGAAAGCTGCAAAGTCATTCTGCAACGCATGGCCTATTGCTAAGACAAAGATAAAGCGATAGATCAACCTTTGCGAACATCTCTTGCACGCGACACCAGATATGATCTCTTCCGATTATCATCTATTTTTGGCAATGCAGTATTATTTGGCTAATACACACTTTAGAATAAAAGAAATCCGAAAAAAACATTGATCGATTTTATCGCTTTGAAACCAATGTAGCTTTTATCATCTTATGAAGATTCGCAACCTGCCCAAAAGATGGTAGGTCATTAATAATAACGAGAATTATTTCGGTTGAGTTTCTTTTGTTTTTTCTCAAACAAAGATTGAATTTTTCCGAAAAAAACTAAGAACTTTTTACTGCAGGTAATAATGTTTAAAGTAAAAAATGTCGTGTAATATTATTATGTATATTGCACAAAAGGTTTTATTCTAAACATTATACATATAACAGTTAAAATATCTTAATACACTTAATTTTTCTATTTGTATTCTCAGTAAAAATAATCTACATTTTCTTGCAGATAAGTACAAATCGTAGTCTAATAGTAGTTACTTAAAAAATTTTCTGAAATTTTTTCAAAACAAAAAAGTATGTTTTTGTTCGACGAAGTCGTCACGGAACACGAAGATAGAGAAAACGCGAAGTTAAGAGCGATGGTTAATGCACGAGCGGCAAGAGAATTACTGTAGAAAAATTAGCATATCTAATATAGAGCGGGAGTCAAATATTCTCGCTGCGAGTGGCAGCAGCTGCTTTTATTTCGATGGCAGCGCGCACGGTAATTTTCCTTCGCGTTCCTTTTTCCGTGTTGCCTATACACGTCGACGTCCCTGTTCTCTTGTGGTCGACGTCGAGTAAATCGTTGAGACGGTTTTTCAGTCGGACGAACCATTGAAATTCAGGAGACAAAAATTACTCAGCTCTTCTATCGTCACGACGAATAGCAGAACCGAGATTAATGCGAAAAAGCCGAATTTCTTGGGGATATCTGTAATCGATTTTTAAACACAAAGCAACAAAATTGAAATGTCTGATGCTTTTTATGCAATTATATATTTTATTCATAATCGTTTCTTTGAACTTCTTGCAACTGGAACTAAATATAAGTAAAGAACTTTTGATATAAAATTCTTATTTGTGCCAATATACATATTATTTTATTATAATTGAATTGTACATGTTTTATATTTAGATATTTTTTCTATTTCCTAGTTCAATTTACAAAATGGAAACGAGATAAATATATGAATTATTTAACATTTATCTACATTAATAATAGCGTGTTTGCTCTTGCTAATGGATATGCAGTTGTTGGTCAAAGTTTACATGCTAACCAGCGAACTTGTAACAACTAGTCCCTAGAAATCGATCCGCAGATGCTCTATATACTTGAAATTATACGCAACGCTTTATATTCACATATCTTAATAATAGTGTGTACGTAAAGCAAAATTAAAATTCTAGTCAGAATATATCTCACTGTCTTCTCCGTAAACATGATGAAACATTACTGCGGCAACCACAACAAAGCTCATTGCACCACCCGTGTGTAAAACTCGTTTGGACTTTCTCTTTCTCAATTATTTATCACTATATAATAAAATATGTATTATTTTTTTAAACAAGTTTTTAAACAAATTAAGCGTTGCAATACATTCGTGTTCACAACTATTTGAAAAAATTTGCAAAATAGATTCTTCACTTTAATTTTTCTCTTTTCTTTCTCACACACACACACACACACATACACAATCTTAGTTTCTATAAGTTATTTAAAACAAATTTTAAATGTACGTGCGTTATCTCTTCCACGATTACAAATTGCTACGCGAGTTGTTGCACGCACATTTTGCTGACATACTACAGGTTTACGCGAAAAAAAAAAGAGAAAGAAAATCTCAGCTGTACGATTACACTGACATCCCTCGCGCGCTCTATATCTTTTAGTCGAGGGTTGTAATTCGTCCGGTGGTTTTTCTGTCTGCGAACCCGCGAAAATTTAGGAAGCAGAAATTACCACGACGCCGCCGGGCCAACGCGGTCCGGTAATAGACCCGAGATTAATGCAAACTCGTCAAATTTGTCGTCGGCAATGACAAAAGGTCGTCGTCGGCGTGCCGTGGACTGTGGAAGCCATAAAAAACGAGGCAAAGTTAGTGGGTCGCGTTTAAATGGGAGAAAGGGGAGAAAGATGACAGATTTTTTTTGCCCGGTGTTCTCTTAACTTTAGTCTAATCATCGCTGCATTCTTTTCTTTTTTCTTAAAACTTGCACGATTTTGTCCGAATTTTCAAAATATATTATTTTAAATTTTTATTTAGTTTACTAAAATTTTATTATTCACCGTAATATTTTATTAGAATAATTCAATATATTTTTATCCTAAGTTTTATATTAATTTTTATATTATTATTTTTATTCTAATTTTATATTGCTATTTTTATATTACTATTTTTATTCTAATTTTTACATTAATTTTTATATTAGTATTTATATTACTATTTTTATTTTTATATTATTTAGTATACTTTTAACTCATTTCTTTGAATTTGTACATGTAAAAATATAATCTTTTCTTTTTAATTTGCTTTCTTAAATATTCCTTCACTTTTACTTCAGTCAGAAAAATTATTCCCTCCTTCTATGAAAATCAATAGAGCTTTGCACTTGTATACTAGCAGTGCTTTCCTTTTGCCTCGTGGTTGCTTGATATCCCGATTTTTATGTTCTAAATTCCCGGTGTGTCGCAGAGCGTCCCAGACCGCAAAACCACATAACTAGCGGAAGTGCCGGGAGGCAAGAAAATAATTCGAGCATCGAGGATTTTTACGGATTCTCGCGTACCTATCTAGCTAGGAAATCTTTGAAATTGCACCGTGGTAATTCCAAGTATCTTTATTTTCACAATTCGGTTTCACGACTTGTGTGTCGCAACTCATCAAACACTTAAAGCACTTGATATACCTAATATTTAATATCTAATCATTAAAAAAAATATAAATATATTCTTTTCTTTTTTTGAAATGTCTTCTCGCATTATGTTTTACTTAGAATTTAAACGTGTAGTTTTCAATATTCATATATAATCGATTGGTAACAAACACGCATCACATGGCATGGAAAATATTGAAGTATAGAATAATGCTGCTATGCCAGATCGCGTCAAAATTTAACGCGAACTAATGCGATCTTAATTAATTTTGCATCTCCAGCGTCATGTAACCTCGGTCGTTTTATTTCAATTCGCTTCCGTTTCAAACTACATTGCGTTCAAAAATTATACATCTGCATACATGTACGTGTGTGTGCTTTTTGTGCATCATTTATTCATTAACCCCAACATTAAAACAATTATTCAGCTATCATAATTTACTTTTGTCTCGTAAAATGAGAAGATGATGATATGTCACTTTCAAAGACAAATCAAATTATTATTTTTCTTTTTCGCGTGCCTTCATAACGAGCAATAATTATTATTTTACTCGGTTTCGTAGTCTCTCCACGAAAATCCCACTTAGTCGTCACTTCTAAAGCGCTTTCAATTATATTGGATTCGTGCTTTGAGTCTAGCAATTTCAACAATCTTCGACGAAATTTCGTAAATTATTTGCTCCTTACATTCAGCATTAGTTGATATTCTGTTCTCTCGTTGTAATGGATCGATAAATCATTTTCAAAAACTAATTGCCCGAACGGTACGACAAGTAGACAGACTATTGAGTCTGTCGACTCTGTCGATTTGAAAAATCCGTTTGGACAGAGAGAAAACAGGAAAAAAAGAAGAAAGATCTGCGAGATATACTTGAGAGAATGTCTTCGCCTACAATATTTTTATAGAAAAATATTTTTACTTTACTTTCATCTTTTACAAAAATGTCCCTCTCCTAAACATGGAAACTCACTTCTAGACAGTTCGCTTTTTTGTGAATAATCTTATCCACGTAAAAGTGAAAAACGCTTGAGATTTGACAAAGCTCGTCAAGAGCGTGATTGCAATTTAATCGCATTTTTCCAGGATTATCATCGTCAACACTTTCCGACAACGACGGGATTCTCGAGAGAGGCTGTTAACCACCAAAAGGACGTCAAGAGGCGACAAAAGATTTGTCAAGAGATAAAACACACTTGCTGGAGCGCGCGCGCGCGTGCGCTGACTGTACCACGAGATACTTATCTCTTGAACTGGGTCAATTAGACCGAGTAAACCGCGAAAGTTCCACCCCTTCGAGTGTTGACCGTTTTTAGGGCGGCGTGTTTAAAGAAAGGAAAAAAAAGTGTTAAGACACAGAAAGGAGATGACGAGGAGATAGATTAATGGATGATGAAAACAAAGTTTCTCCTCTCTACGATCAGCCTGATTTCATTAAACGAATTAACTTCTTTGAAAGTTTATATGTACAAGATATAACCATCTATAACAAAAGTTGTCACAAAAGTTGGAAGGAAAAAAGTTACGCCATTATCGTTACGTAAGCAATTATCGGGTGTCATGCGAGCTAATACTGTAATATAAGTGTTTATTTTGTAGTAACAGATAAGAGAAGATTATTTTATTATTTATCCCTCTCTTATTTAAATTTATGAATGAATGTTGAAACTTGTGGATGAACGAAAAAACTTAAGATAAAGAAGTATAAAAATCAATAAAAAAAAGTCATTGCTCCCACCACGCACGATTATATTCGCCATATTCTTCTTTATGAATTCTGAAATGCCGTCTGATATACCATTTCAGAAAGCGTTATGTAATCTATTAAATATATATCACGATACACATCTTAATTTTTATCCTATCTTATTATCTCAACAAGTAGAAGACAAAATTCTGTTTTCGAAATTCTACGGACAAAGCAACATTTTCGTGAATTTAAGTCATAGTTTTGCCGGAAACAACCGTCTCGTTACTCTTTTGCTATTTCGCTCGGTCCATTACTGCAGAACCGAAATTTCGCTCATTCAGGCTACACACACATACATATGTACATACAACACGCGATAGTAAAGGTACGTCGTTCATACATCCATTCGTCTTTCCACTTTCCACCCGATATCGACCTTGGTATCAGGATTTTCGCTTCCGATTTTCCCAAGGAATCCGTGATTAACGAGACACTCGGCGATACCGAAACGCTCGACAATACAAAGCTGGACCGTAATCGGGATTTTGCACCAAGCAACTCGTAGAAACGCGGACGTAAACAAATAAAGATAAACCGAGATATCCGGTATTTGCTTTCCGGACGGATTGAGAACAGAATCGTTTCGCCAGCTAAATCTCTGCGTTATTTTCGACCGAAAACAAAGTATATATGAGAAAGTGACAAAAAAGAAAATGGATCACCTAAATGTTAATATAAAAATATAAAAAAATAAATTTAATAAGAAAATGTATAAATACCGTATGTATATGTTAGATAAAAATATCTATTTCTGTACAATTGCATGTAAGAAAAACAGCTATTAACCGAACATTAAAAACTTGTTAGACCATGGAAGCTGTTCATTCAAGCAATTTATCCAAACACTAATAAACTTTTCTCGTCCTCTCTTTCTAGTACAACCATTACGTTCGTCCTATTATACGTCCGTTTTGCTCTCTTAAGAAACTCATTTTCATTTATTTAGACAAACTCTCGCGTTTCCGACGGCGCGAAAGAAAACTGACTTTCGATGCAAAGAAAACGGAGAAGAAAATTGGCTTGGAGTAGAGCAATGAGCGGCGAGAGCGAGATGTGGGGGTCGGGATTCGGTTGCCGTTTCATTGGCCGAGTTAAAGCCGCAACTGCAGGCTGTGAGCAGCAAGCAAGCAAACGGCGGTAAACGAGCCTCGAAAGAAGATGAGAACGGCAGAGTTCAAGAAGAGTCAGACTTCAAAAAAAAAAAAAAAGTCAAACCGAGCGACCTAGCGGTAACCGTCCCTTTGAATCAAAGCTAGTTTCTCTTCTTTTGCACCTTTTCGAAGGTGAAGTTAACTTTCGGTTTGAGGTCAACGCAAACATTTCGAGAACTTCGCTTGGACGTGTCACCGACGGAAGCACACTGCGGAAATCGGATGCAGATGTTTTGCAGTGTCAGCAACGCGAGAGATGATGCACGAATATGATGTGTTGTAGTGTATAGTATCTCTCTTTCTCTCTCTCTCTCTTTCTCCCCCCCCCATTTTTTTACAGGATGGTCCAAGATTGTATATGGCTGGCAACCCCGCAAGATAACGCAATTTGTAAGGCGCGAGCTTTTAATCTGGTCGGCACGATAAATCTGTTAATTTAATCGCGCTCGGGTAGTGTCAGCATTTTAATTAACCCTGTAATTAAGCGCCAAAGTAGTTTAACGGGGTTTAATTAGCGGAATCGGAGCGCGGTAAATATATACCGCGCCGACCGATGCCCACGGCCGAGCGGCGACGAGAGGTCTTTCTCTCTCGTTGTGTCGTTAGGAAATAGTTTTTCGCAAACCGACGGCATCGCGCGCATGTAGCCGTCGATAACGCTTCTTTTATTTTGCGGCACAGGAAACGTAGCCTCCCGTAAACCACGGTTTTCCACCATGTCGCCTGTAACCGCTACACGCGGCGAGAAAAACGAAGATCAGATTTGTTATTTTTCGAGTCGCATTCTTCACTATTTATCTTTTCTCTCCCTCTTTTTTTAATCGAAATAATTTTAATTAAATATTGGATTATTGAATACATGAAATAAATCGTAAGTTTCTTGTAATGCATAATGTGGTAACTTAAATTATCCGTCTCATCTTAATGAAGAGATAAAACTGAAATAATATTCTAATAGAATACCGTATTTCTCCAATACGATTGAACAAAATTATAACTAACGTAAATAGTATAAGACGCACGATGAGATCAGAGCTGCAGCGCGGACGTAACGACGCAAGAAAAATAATGCGAATCCGATAGCAGAAACAATGCAATCCCCAAGCGGTCAGAAAAACCGAAGATAAAAGGCGATGAAACGAGATCACGATGATTGGCCAGGTATACGCCAGCATCGCTTTCTTTCCACTCGCCAAAATATCGAAAGATAAAGATTAAACAATAAGATTAAACGGCAATAAGTAGATTTTGCTAGAAATGCGAACAAAACTCGTAAAATGCAACGGGAGCACCGACGGGATATATTCGAGATCTGATAAAATAACGCGGTCGGTCGCGCGAAGTAAAAAGAAGTAGACTGCGTAAATGCGGAAGTCTCGTCTTTGAATGGCGGAAATAAAAAGAGAAAATACGTGGCGGGAAGAGAACAGGCAAAGCAGGCGACGCACAGTCTTCCTCTACGTTTAAGTGAAAACTCGGAGATATGACCCGGCGTAAAGTTGCCGACTGACTCCCGAAGAACGCGTACAATTTTCCGCGGAATGTTGCGGCAAATGTCGACGACGACTACAACGACAAACATGACGACGATGCGCGAGCGCGCTTACACACACACACACACACACACACACACACACACACACACACGCGCGCGCGCGCGCGCGCGCGCGTTGTGTTGAAAAACCAAATTATAAATAAGACGCGATATTTACACTAAAAAAAAATTTGTTGAACTGCAAACTCTGTTTCATCCAACTTAATATTTAGTTCGATACGTTTAACTAAACATTACTATAATAACAAAAAATCTTGATTAAAAAAGTTTGATAACGAAATGAACTATATCTTTTTTAGTGCAACTAAATAATTGTTAAATCAACCATAGATCAAATTTAGTCCGTACAAATTTTTATTTTCAATGTAACAACTGCAAATAATATTTTTACGAAGATTCACCACCGTCTTTTCTTCAACATCGATATCGCGCACTTCTTCGTGTAATTTACGCCCCGATATATACGATCGCTCGCATGATGGCGCGAAAACTCGCGTTTCATCGCTACTCTGATTAACATTTAACGTTTGTTGTACAACGTATGCAGCGTACGTTTTGATGATTCTATTCCGTCACTTCATTAAGTTTCTCATTAAACATACATTTCCTATTTCGAGAACAACATTATAAAACAAGATTGGCGTATCTTGTTTTCTCGCGTAAAAAGGACAAGTTTGAATAAACTTATATATAATTTATGAGCGATTACGAAAATCGCTTCTGCAAAAATTATTAATCGATAAGGCAAATAAGTGCGCAAGCTCTAAGAAAATGAGTTTTCAAATAAAGTGAACAAAATTCGATGAGGAAAGTCTTGGTATCCCTCGGTAATTACGAAGGATTCTCGTGCGTCTCGCCGACCGCAAAAAGATTCGCTTTTTACTTTACAAGATTAGCAAAAAAAGCACTCGTACAGAATGAAATCCTCGCTATGTACCTAGAAAGAGAAAAAAATCATCTTGTAGCTAGCGCAACCGTTCGCGACCAAGTTCCGCGATGAAACTCGAGAGCAAGGAGTAGAATTTCCTACCGCGCGCGAGGAGAGATTTCCTGCCAGATATTCTCCGGTGCTCTTTACAGCTATGAAGGTCGAAGAGCGCGGGCTGAATGAGCGGAAAAAGAAGTTCCGACTCTTTCTACAGGCAGCTCAAGAGTTCGAAGCTCTCCATGAAACTCCGTATACCGAAACGAAGTGACGTTAAACTAATTTCATCCGCTTTTGCCTAGAATGTTTTTCAATCCCCCGTCGCTTTCGGGGACGGAGCCAACCCTTGCCGACGACGACGGCGACGGCAAGGGGTCGTAGGTCGCACTCGTGAAAAAACAACACTGTGGCCGCGTCACGCCGCGCAACCATGAAAATCTCGCGACACAAAGGACGCATCGTTTCTCTTTTTCTCTTCGTGCTTATGTTCCCCTGTGTGTGTTCTCGTTCTTTCTCTTTTTATCTCTCTTTAATTTCCTCTTGCTTTCTCCATTTGGCGTCACAACATTGTCCTCTCTCTATCCCCCTTTCATCCCACTTCTTCTGTCCTCTCACTTCTCTTCTCCAGCACTAATTGACGTTTCGCTGGCGTGCACTCTTGCAAGGCAACCACTCCCTTCGGTGTGCCTGGCCACGAGCTCGCTTTGTTATCCTAATCACGAGAGTGATGTCGTTAGCCGCGCTTCTCTCTCCCGTATATGCGTTTGCGCGCACACGCCGCCCGCGCGCAGACCGGTTTTATTTGCGAGCTAATTTATTATGCTAATTACTTTCCCCGGTACTTTTCCACACGGACTTCGCCGACTCGCTTCGAGACGGAGCAATGCACGAACTTAGTTTTTCGAATATTTCCACAGTCGCACGGTTTTTTTTCTCTTTCGAGCTCATCCTTTCTTTACCACTCTTTCTCTCTCTCTCTTGCCTACTCACGCATTTTTCTTGTTTTTTTTTTTTTTAATGCGATGAGTTTGCACGGAGAAAAAGAGCGGGAGATAAAAAGAAGACAATTGATTAGGCCTGATGCGATTACACTACCCTAATGTTTGCTTCAAGTTTTGCTGTGCATTCTTATGCGCGCTTGTTATCGAGTATTATACTTATCAAGAAGCAGAGTAGTGCCTCGCGCCAAGTTCACGCGCAACGAAGTTGTGTCAGAACTGTGTAATTTACACAAAAACAATTACACTAGTGAACTAGTCGACACGTGCCAGGTTTGGGGATAAAAAGAACGGTTTCTAGTAGATTTTTTAGCGCTGATTACGAATCTGGCTGTAAAATTTGCCTAGTACGTCAAGATTCTGAGAAAATCGCAAATAAATATACAAAAAATGCCATTTTTAACACTTTTGCATAAAGTATATCTTTTAACTGAAACGTGATATTGAGTGCTACGAGCGCGCAAAAGAAAGCTTTTGACTTGCACTTGATGCAGCAAGTACGAAAGTTTGAACCAACAAAGGAAAATTGCTTACAGGGATGGAAAGTTTCAGGTTTAGTGTAATTTCCTTAATCTTCATAATTTTTTCATAAAATCGATTGTCACAGATTGGTTTTTTGACAAAAAAATATTTTTCACAATTTGTTCAAACCGTTTTTATTTAAATTAAAAATGACAAAATTAAAACTGGTAATTCTGCAGAACAGTGCTTTTTCCTAATTTTGGCTATGTTAATCTGGTTTTTTTTAAAAACGCTTTATTTTATCACTAAAATGAGAAATCAATCGGGGGAGCTCGAAAAAATAATGTACTTTTTCTTATTGTTTTAAAAAAACGTAAAAATCAAAAATTTTTTGTAATTATGTAGAACGAGTCCTCCGATCTCGATAATTTTTAAATATATTATAAAAGACGAGATTTTGAATAAAGTTTTCGTTTACATATAACCGTTTGAGCTTAGTTTCCGAGATATTTGTCAAAAATATTTGCTACTTTTGAACTGAATGTTACCTATATGTTTCTCGGCAATCGTTTTTTGGACATCGTATACATTTCACAAGTAAATATTTTATCGTACACGTGTACATAGGGAAGGACTCCGCCTCCCTCTGCACCCCCAAAAAAACCTAATTTAACCCGACCTGTGTCATTATAATATCATTAATGTACACGATGCATAATGTACAGAAGAGTGCACCATATCGTGTCGCGTCAGGAGAAGTATTTCTCGGGAATTTCTCTTTCGGCTGCTCCTACTACCGCGCGCCGTTCTTCTTCGATCTCGGGTTGCTGGCGGAAACCAAAGGAAAACGGCGCGCATTAATAGAAGCAGCCGGAGGAGAAATTTCCAGGAAATACTTCCCCTGACGCGGCACGATATGATGCACTCCTCTGTACTTTTTCGAGGAAAATGCAGAGAGAGTCGGAATCTTCCCTGTTTACACACTTACAACACAAACAAGAAGAACATGAAAAAGTAGTCTTGTTTTAGTACTTTTGGGAGTGCAGGAAGAGAAGCGAAATTCCTCCCTTGCCTATATGTGTACGATAATGTGTGATAAAAACGAAATATTTACTTCTCAAATGTACATGGTATCAAACAATAAAAATTTATTTAAGAAATTTGTTTTGTTCATAACTTTTTAATGAACAATGAACGACAGCTAAAACTTTTAGATTGGTACTCAGAGAGATATCTTTGACAACATATATCAAGGTCAAGATTATCAGGGCTGAATCCGCTTTGTAAACATTTACCTCATAAAAAATTGGTATCATTATTGGTCAATAAGCAATGCTTTTATCGCATTCTTCATTCTTCAGTAAAAAACCTTAAATTTTAAATAAATATTGACAATAACGGATCACTCTCCGATCAACTTGAGTTTTACATATGTTGAAGGGGGCGTAGCTCCCCCCCCCCTTGCTACACACTTGCAACACGAAGAAAGTGTACATGGGATCGAAAAATAAGAGTTCATTTATAAAAGAAGTAACAACCGGCCCAGTGATCTCGCGGTCTGAGTGCGAGGGCGAGTGGAAGGTCTCGAGTTCGAATCCACACCGTCGAGTTTTTCCGGGCCGATCTCTTTCAAGTCGAGTTTATCGAAAAGCGAACTGAATCGGGCCTCCGAATGGATCGTGGATATAAATTGATCGTGGATATAGAAGTAGAGAGTTGAAAAATATTGTAACCCTGAGGGGAATCAATTAAACTTCTTTTATCCTTTTTATCCTTTTTTTTAATAAAAGAAGTAACAGTAATAGTGACTTCCGGTTCCGTACGAAAATTCAATGTTGACATAGAAAATGGGCAATTGGAACCAAATGCAAGATGTAATGCAATAAAAGTGATACAACTATCAGTTTTCCAAACGTTTTGATTTATATTTAAGTTATCTTCAGTGGATAACTATAAAGATATACATAATTCGGATATTTACAAAAAGTTACAAAAAAATAAATAAATAAATAAACACAAATACCGAAAAAATCGCAAAAAATACAAAATTAAAATTATAAATTATTAAGAAAAACGCACCTTAAGAAAGTCCTGTTTAACTCAGTAAAAAACGACAAGAAAAACTTTGTGTTAAATTGTAATTCATTTGAATCACAATTTACGGAATTTATGAAAGTGTCGTCAATACTGATTGCCAAAAACGAAAAGTCGAGCAATATATATGTCTGTTAAAAGTGTGTTGATTAAAACACTATCTATGTACATATATATATATGAGAATAGATGTAAAATCTCTAAATTTTATCCAAAATCGGTAAGTAGACATCCTCTAATAATTGAGTATCCTTGTTGACATTTAAACTGTTACTATTTAGCTTAATATGTAACATTTCTGACGTTAAACGCTTGAAATAATTTCTCTCATTATCTAATATTTGCGTAGACTGTCATTGAAAAACCGAAGCTTGGTGATTTTTCTTAACATAATTCATGTGTTCTTTGACTCTAGTTTGTAACTGTCTCTTAGTCTGTCTAATATAACTGACTTCACATGATATCAAGAGGCACGGTAGTGCCTCGCGCTAAATTCACGCGCAATGAAGTCGCGCGCGAACGGAGCGAGTACTCCGTGTCTCTATTGCGCGAAAATTGATTAATTTATTGTATACATTATTACGCTTAAAAGTAGGAACGTAATTTTTATGTGTTTTAATAAATTTATTAAGTAGATTTAAATTTCCATATGACGATCTTATTAAAGTAAAAAAGGATAAAAAAGAATAAAAGAAATTTAATTGATTCCCCTCAGGGTTACAATATTTTTCAACACTCCACTTCTATATCCACGATCCATTCGGAGGTCCGATTCAGTTCGTTTTTCAATCGAAAAACTCGACTTGAAAGAGACCGGCCCGGAAAAATCCGACGGTGTGGATTCGAACTCGGGACATCCCACTCGCAGCCCTCTCACTCAGGCCGCGAGACTACTAGGCCGGTTTCTTATTAAAGTATTATTGTTAATTATGACATTTTTAAGAGAATCAAAGATGCGTTCCGTATTAAGAACATATGAAACTATAAAATAATATGTGGATTGTCTGTCAGAATTGTCAAAATGATCTTGATTTCTAAGATGTTTGTTAAGTTTGGTATTGAACAACATTCTCCCGTGAATCATTTAAAAAATAAAATCCAAAGATAGTTATTAGTCAAAAGGATATTAATGCAGAAATGTAATTTTTTTGATAATAAATAGGGTCAGATAATAAAATGGATCTGTCAACTAATGTAAAAACAGTATATATCTATTTTATACACCTATTTTATGACATATTGGACTTTGTGACAAGAAATTAAGATATCATTTATAAAACTTTTTTTTGTTAATAACTTTTTAATAAACAACGAGCGACAGCTAAAACCTTTTGCATGTCACTCAGGACAATGTCCTTGACAACATATGTGAAGCTCAAGTTGATCGGAAGACCCGTTATTGTCAATATTTACCGATCAGAATCTACTTTGGATTATTTTTCCTTTAATAAGCTTTCGCGAATGATATTTGCAGTGGTCGGAAGAAAGGAGATACTTTTGTCTTATAAAAGCTTGAATAAATTAAGTAAATATATCAATGTTTTAAAAGATCCTTTGGATTATGCTCGAAATAAGAATGTATTTTATCAAATAGATTGTAGGAAATGTATGTAGGACAAACAAAAAAAAATTAATTTAAAAACTCGAATTACGAAACATAGAAATCAGATTAATAGATAAATTGATAATGTCTTGGTTGTTACTGAATACAAACTAAATACAGGACGATAATTTTGATTGATAAAATACAAAAATTGTAGATACTAAAAGTTTTTAATTCCAATTTTGGAAAGGCTCCATATTAAATTACAAGAAAATTTGTATTAATATTACAGACGGATATTGAGAAGCTTAGATAATTTTTTTTTATTTGGAAAAATTTAAAGCAATACAGTAATTGTTGCACCAAAACACTTTCTTTGTTTGTCTTACATATTTTTGCACACCTTGATATATGAATCTTATCAAGGGGAAAACAGTTTTATACGGTAGCTCTTGAAATATTTAGCCAATATAATTTGTAAACTCGTAATGTGTAATGTGTTTTGTTGTTTTTTGATGTTTTCTGGGGAGCAGCAAAGTAATGCTTCATTATAAGTGCGCTATGGTCATCTTATTAATTTTTATATTATATATTTTCGGTAAGATCCATTTTATTATTTATTTAGAAGTTTTGCTGTGTTGTTTGCGTATGTTGAAATTTATTGTATTATATATTGTAGTTTATACACTGATAAAAATCCAAACAAAAAGATCAAAACGTCTAATTTTTTTTATTAAAGTATTTAATAAAGAATCACGCACACGAACATTTTGTGTTTTTGCTCAAATATCCTGTTTTATTGTTATTTTCATTATGTATCCTTCCTTCCACTATTTGCGTTAATACATTTTTAGTTATTATATATCGTTATTATCTATTATTTATTCAAAAGTGTTCAAAATTCTTTATCTTGATCCATATCTTTTGATCATAAAAAACTGTTATTTTCCTTTTTCAAAAAGAAAGAATACAATGACAGGTAACTTTAATTGGAATACTTAAAATGTCTTATTTTATTTTTAGGAAATATTTATTTTGGTTCTGTGTTTTAATCAAGCCGACTTTTATAGATACATATATGTATACATACACGTATTTAAAAAGTTTTAATGAAAATCCAATTTAGCATAGATTGAAGACTTATGATAATGAATGGTGATTTGTTTGACAAAGAGTTAAAGTTTTATATACAGGGTGATTTCTAAAAACTTTCTAGCTAATTATTTCGAAACATATGAAAGATACAAAAAAAAAAGAAAAAACAAAAACAAAAACAAAAAAAAAACTAAAACATGTATTCCATGATTTCGAGGGGGAATGAGACGGCATTATTAGTTTTTTATTTGGAGAACATTTTCAAAGTTATTTGAAGTTCAACTTTGTTTGTTTTTAATAAAAATCTATATTTTTTTAAACGAATTAAGATATTTAAGGTTCATATGGTTTAAACCTAGTAATAAATTTCCACGGTGGTGAGAGCCGATCGGTGGATGTTTTCGGGATAAATATATTTAAATATATTTATATTTTTAAGAGTGTAAATTCTTACACATTATTTTTGAATTGAAATTTTTTCAATTCTGGAATCATATAGAATGCTTGATTTGCACCTCGTATATGAGAATACCCATTTCCCCTTTCTAATTAATTTATAAATTATATTGCGAAAAAAACACCTCGGCCAAGAGTCGCGAACCTGGAATCTTCGGCTTTTCGTATCAATACCTTCCCTATTTGGCAACCGAGGCACTATACTTTTTTATTACAGGATCTTTTTCTACGTAAAAAAAACAAGCAACTTTTGTAGGAAACATTTTTTTATCCGAACACTATTTTTGAACATAATTAAGAAAATAACAAGAATTTATTTTAGGACAAATGAATAATTAAGTAGTTAGATGAATGATTAAGCAACGATTGAATAATCGCAAAAAATCACAATAAGTTCAAAGTATTCTCCATTGTTTTCCATGCAATAATAAAGTCTATCTTTTTATTTATTTTTGTGCAGTAATTATGCTTTGCTATTTTCTTAATTATCTCCAAAAATAGTGCTCGGATAAAAAATTGTTTCTTAAAAAATTGCTTGTTTTTTTGCGTAGAATAAGATTCTGTATTGAACAATATAGGTTTCCATTTAAAAAAACAAAGTTGATCTTCAAATAATCTTGAAAATGACTTCTAAATAAAAAACTGATAAAACCGTTCTCTTTTCTCCTCAAAATCATGGAACACAAATTTTAGCTTTGTTTTTGTATCTGTCATACTTTTCGAGATAATCAACTGGAAAGATTTTAAAAAATCACTCTGCATAAATACATATCAATCATTCTCTTTGAGGTTGTACAACACAACAATAAATTTGTGCTTTGTGTGTGTATTTTGCACACAGAACAAAACAAACTTCACAATTATCACAGTAATTCCTCTCTCTCTCAATGCGCTATAAAATATCTCATCATTGTTATCTAACTTTGTTATCGGATAGGCTTGATTAAAGGTGAATGTAATATAATGTCGAACGTAATAATTCAATTATAATTTACACGGGTATTACTATTGCGCATTACACATTACCGGTAAACAATTTATTTGCAGTAGCAGCTTATATATCTGCGCATAAATTACGCTCGTTGTAATTATTACGACTCATCTGCAGCAACGGAAAATGCGATATTAAAGAAGATATCGGTTTCCTGTATATATTGTAGAACATATAATATATAACACACATGAATTCATTTAATTTTGAAGAGCAAAGTTAGACATTATATAGCGAGCTTTGAATGACTAATGTTATTCCCATATTCACTTAAATTCATTAACACTTAAATCATTAACACTTAAATATGTTGAATAAATAAATAATAATATAATTTGTAATGTGTTTAATGTTTAAAAATTAATATTCATGAATATTCTCTAAAATCAATGTGAAGAAACGAGTCTGAAAAGATAATTTCGAAAAAGATTGTTATGAAGTAAATCATTTCGTAAAGAAAGTTATTAACGCTTTCAAATATCATTGTACAAAATTCACTTTTGCGATACAAGATACATTACATATCTGCAGATATTAAGCATAGAGGCGTTGTCACGAAACTTCTTGTCCCGACATAATATGTAGAACAAGTTTAAATTGACCTGATTATGTGAAATTTCACATAGATACTATTCTATTATACGTGGAGCGATTGATATCCGAAAAAGACGCATAAATAGCGACAGTAGTATCATATTGCTTTTATTGTTGACAAGTTTTATTTTTCAAAAGAACATTATTGCACGTAGTGTTTGTGTGACAAATTTCGCTAAAATGTAATCATTTACGGCATCGATGGCTTTATTATTGCTCAAAACTTTTTTTCTACGGAGGCATTTTTGCCGATTATGAAATAAAAAGAAATCACACGAGTCATATCTGGCGCATAAGACGGATAAAAGCACTTGGAAGCTGATCTTGTAAATTTTGGTCAATGCAGTTAAAGTATAAACTGATGCATTGTCAAAACTAAATAAAAATGTCTACTTGAAATAAATTGTCATATAAATATTACGTGTGAGCCAAGGTTTGACATTTGTTCTTTTGAAAGATAAAACTTGTCAACAGCAATGTAATACTGTCGCTATCTATACATCGTTTCAGATATTTATCAATCGCTCTTCGTACAATATGTACCATGCGTCGAACAAACAATTGTTAAGTAATTTCTTTATCAACTTGCACATCTACACAATTACATAGTAATTTAATGTAGGTGTACAAAACTTCTATATCCAGACAACAAAATCTATTTAAACAATCTTTACATAATGACTTAAATATACATACTATTCTATGTATACATACAAACAAAAAAGACAAAAAAGCCATACTATATTATAAGGCGTCAAGTTAGTAATTCGATTTAGTAAACTCATAAAAAGTTAATTTTTAAATATATAAAACTAATTAACTTCATTGACTGTGTTCTATATTTTATTAACCTTTTATGTGAAACTAATGCGCCTGAAGTGTTAATATAATGTTCGAATAATACATTTATTTTGAAAGTAAGTAAGCCAGTTTCAAGACATCATGAGTTTAACAACAAAAGAAGTTTATAGTGCTTTTAAAAAATAAATAAATCGAGCTTATATCGATCTAATAACGTTATCGAAGAAAAAAAGGAGGCAACAACCTCGAGCGGAGAAATTCTCGGAATACGATATCGAGACTCGTTTTCTTCATACGTGGTACCTCGATTATCTGCAAATCTCGCGAGAGATTTACACGGTGATTCAACCCTCTCTCCCAGCATCCCTCTTCTGGAAATCATCTCTCGTCTCGCTCTCGTTTTGCCTCTCGTCTAGACTTTTTTCTCTCAGCCTGTGGTGCAGCCGTTGTTCGCGGCGGTGGAACTGATCGGGAAAATCACACGACCCGAAGAAGAGACGAAATTGACTCCAGATGCGATGCCGGAGACGAGAATGTAGCGAGGAAGAGAAGAAGTGTGCGGACGGTAGAATAGGGAGACCTGAGGAGGAAGAGGAGATGATCATCGCGTCAGGTTATTGAGAGGTGCAGCGCCATTATCGTTCGCCGTTGCAAAAAGTTCCGGATTCCGGAACGAGTGTTGCGTCGGAACGAGGAATCGTGTTCTCGAATACGTGCTCTCGTTTTTCGACAAACAGAACAGAGCAACGAAGTGAGAGCAACAGAATATGTTTTTTACCGACTGGAATTTCGAGAAGTTAAAATACTATCTAAACAAGAAAAAGGATTACTAATACTTGTTTTGACCTACAGAAAAAAGGAAGTGACGGAATTTACATTATTAGATTCCGATAGTTATTTATCATTTCAAGTTTTGTTCCCAAACATATGATAGAAACGAAAGTTTAAATTATGACGTAAATAAAAAAGTGTATAGAACATCGACCACAAGTTTGTCGACAACGGCGAGATTGAAAAGATGTATCTCAGCGTACGCGGACCGACAAATCAACAGAATACTTTGTGCGATAAACGAACAATGCGACTTTAAAGCACATCTGTCGACACAAAGCGCGGCGCAGTTTAGTAAACCGTTTTATTTAAACAGAAAATACAATTTTTTGTGAACTATATACATATGTATATATATATGTACAACACACACACGCACATATATATATATATATATATATATATA
>QVNZ01021690.1:0-45195 GCA_014825645.1 Pseudomyrmex dendroicus
ATATTATATATATATCTATATATATATATACATAATCATCGTACCACTATACTCATTGTATAAATTACACATTCACCGCCCCGAGAAAGAAAAAAAAAAGAGAAAGATGTAGAGACTCTTCTCGGTTTTGTTTTTTTTTTTCATTTGTGAAAAAAAAAACGAAGCGTCTCGTCATATTTTATTGGCGACGACGGTGATAATGATAATGTTAATGATAATGATATCGATTGACGATGTTGATAATTTATTGCCGATACATTGATGTTGAGACAGATTGTGTCGTTCTCGCATCACCGAGTCCTTCCGATTACTTGGGCTTGTTTTTAACATCACTCTTTGGAGCAACCGTTATCCTTCTTACCTCCTGGCTTTATTTTAGCTCTGTTTTTGTCGTTTTTCTGTTTCTCGAACGGCCGAGCCTCGGGATTCGTTGCTCTCTTCATTTTTGTGCTCTTTAACCCGTCGGGAAACGTTCAATTTCTTTCGGACAACGCTACAAAAAAAAGTAAACGTGTAAAAACTCGTGTAAAAATGTCAAGATGAAAAGGAATTAAAGAGTTTATTGAATTACAAAGCGGGTTAAGCAGCAATTGAATCGGAATAAATTAAACGAATATTGTTAACGTTTTGAACAACCGCAGGACGTGAACAAAAACGAGAGTGTGACGTGTTGAAGACTGATAAGCAAATATTCTTGACAAAAATTCAAGTTGGCAAGCTCTAAATATTTCTTAAATAATCGCAAGTATTTTTTTTTTTAACGTTTAATTGTTCAAGTAAGAAACGGTGAAGGAAAAGTTAAATATTTCAATTGTCCAAAATTATTACTTACACACAATTATTATAGAAATTCTATTATTAGAATATTTTTCAAAATCCAGAAGCGTTCTAATTGAACAGATTATTAATATGTCGAATTTTGTACGGATTCAAAAATTATCTAATCACCTGCGACAACTCGAGATGTTAACAAATGTGCCTTGAGAATTTTATTCGAGCAAGTGTTTGTTGATGTTTTTCACGTTTGCGGATCCCCGAGGCTCGACCTCTTAGACGAATGTATTTGGCTTTTACCTTGATTGCGTAACGCTATTTGCTTTGAGATCGGTTTCGTATTAAATCTTAGTTTTAGACGTAAAGGTTGCTCAATGACGAGTCATTGTTCGGGAATAATCTCTCCTAAATGCACAAAATAGAGTAAAAAGAAATAGTTTTAATTTTTTTTTTTTTTTTTAAGGAAACTCTTGAAGAGGAATGATATAAATTTGTGCGTGTGTTAAAGTGTGTTGCTCTTTTTAGTTTTAATTTGAAGAGAAAAGTGTCAGTAATTTCGATGTATTCTCAAGCATGACTCGTTTCACCTCTCTTATCGTGGATCCATTCATGTGGATAATATATTATTAGCGATCTCAATGGATCCTCGATAGAGTGTGGCCTAAGGTGATCAACTTCTCGACAAAGACAACATGTGAAAATTCTAATATGAATACAACGAAGTGAAATTTATTTCGATTGTGAATTTCAGTCATAATAATCCTCGATTTCCGTCGACTTCTGTTTTGTTTTGTTTTTTTTTTTTCTTCAATAATTCTTTCCGAAAAACAGAAAGTTGTATGACACATATTACTTGTATGTACAAAGAGAAATGTTTCAGCTCACATAACATGTACTTGAAAAGAATTACTAAAATTATGAGAATTTATTTTTGTTTCTTCAAATGTGTCTTAGAGGAAAGTTCACATATTTGAAATTCATCAAGACGAAATGTGAAATCCGCAAGAAAGACTCGTGCAGTTAGTAAAACTCTCGTGGAAAGAATTATGTATAATTAAAAGAATTATTAGTTGTAATATTGACGACTAATTTCTTGCGAATGTTTCGCGAACGAGATGAGTACGTAAAACTATCGAGTCGACGTCTTTCGCGGAATGAAGAGTAGTTGATCATCTTATAAATGTTTTTTATCAAGAAACCCGTCTGTGTGCATCCCGGCGGAAAACCTGGGCGTAAAAACAAACAAACAAAAAAAAAACAAAAAGAAAAGCCTTGGGAGAAAACGCCCCGGGAGCGACAAGCGGGTGCGAATCTTCGGTTATTTCTTTTCACCATTATTTAGTGACTAACATCGTTTGAGCTTTGAATAGTACCTTGATCAAAACGGTGTATGTCATGTGTAAGATATACTTGGGTGTGGGAGTACCACTGGGGATCGGCGACGCATTGGACGTTCTATCTCCGTTGCGACGAGGCTTTCTGGATTATCTTCAACGGAAAGCGAGTGTTGCAAACAACAATTCGTGCCGATCGTTGAAAAGTAAACGCAACATTTGCGTCGCGTGCCATCACCTATTTGAATCCGTTCTTTGCGGAATTATCAAGATCGTTTATAGAGTCGTCAATTAGTCGGCACTGCTTCGAAAGCGCATCGGAGAAGACAAGTCCAACCGCGTTTCCGGTCTCTCAACGACGCGCTCTACGCGTGCTCGACGCGAACGGGGATTGCAATCTGTCAAAAAAAAAAAAAAAAGGACGGGACGCGCCGGCACTCGTCCTTTCTGGCGGTGTGGTACCACGTACCATGTTGGCTTAGATCGAACACACACACACGCCATTCGCGACCTGCAAAAAATTTGACAGATCTGCATTTCGCATCGCTTTGTGTTGCAGCGTATCCGGTGGCGCCGCATCCGCCGACCGGCTTTGTCCCCGCGCCGACGCAACCTCCGACCTACGGTGGTAAGCAGTTGTTTTTCAATTTTCTTAAATCCGGAAAGCCTGTTAGTGGGTCTTTCGTCTGTATCATAAGAACTCAATGGTCCAAATCTAATCGCAATTGCTTACAACTGTCGAATGATAATGTTTCCCCATAGTTGCAGGCGCCGCACCCTATGGAGTATTTCCCAATCAACCTCAGTTATATGCGACGCAAGGCCCGCCGCCGCCGACGTACGATCAGACTCTTACGCATCCTATGGTGAGTAGCTGTGTTTCATTTTTGTTTTTTTTGAAAATTATAGAAAAAAGAAAGTTTACCTGAAACGTCATTTGTCGATGAAACCTCAATCTTTTTGATGTATGTATCTGTTTAGATGTATCAACCAATGTACGGACAAGGATATCCATTACAATATTATCCACCGGGATATCCTTTGCAATATTATCCGCCGTTAGCGACAACAGCGTATTATCCTGCAACCGCTATGCAGCCGGCTCCCGTTAGGCCCACAATTATGGTACCTGTAAGTACTGATGTTTATTTTTTTAAATAGGTATCACAAATAACAATTGTTTTGTTTCTATAACGCGTAACAAATAATCGCGCAGAGAACACTTTTTTATTTTTTTACTTGAATGTTCTAATGCCGAAAATTTTGTGTGATTACGCGTATTTCGCAGAATGGTTTCGACGGTACTCGATTTGACGGCATCTCGCAACCGGTGCTGCCACCGCCGCCACCAGGAGTGGCCGCAAATGCCGCTCAGCTGGCTGCAATGGCCGGCCACAGCGTCGCCTTGTCGCAAAAGAAGGGTTCGTTCTTGGGAGGAGGAACGGAGGGCGGTTATACCTTTTGGTAAACCACCTAAACCACCTTTCCTAAACACGTATACATTCAAAAAAAAGAAAAGAAAAAAACACCACGTACACACTTATACAAAACACCTACGTTAACTGTCGGAGGCGCTGTGTTGTCGAAATGACAAGATCATGTAGGCAAATTTCCGTTAGAGCTCTGCTTTTCTCACCGTTATTGGAAGCAGCTTTATGCATTAAAAAAAAATAATATACTGTGTGTGCGCGGACCGATCACACATACACATTTTACATATACGTACCTATATATATACACGAACACACAACATACACACACACACACACAACATGGTACTAAGGCAGCAACCGTGAGAGTTCCCACGCGATTTACCTACGGCGATATTTGCGATCGATAGAAGTGATCCAATGATCTCAAGGACATCGCTGCCGTCTTGGTGATCGATCTGCGCATCTCATGTACTGTTGAACTGCAGAGAATCGTCCCAGCCGAGGAAGATTCGGACGCGACGACGTTCATCACACACTCGCAAAAACTAATTCCTTGAGAGCTCATCATCGTTCTGTGAAGAAGCCGGGACAATGTGAGCAGTGCGAAAGTTTTGACGGATACCCCGTGAGATCCGAAAACTTACGTGCAAGACTGCCCCCCGGGATACAAGAATACCGAGAATCTGTGGCTAACGAGGACTCGAAGCGTTATCGAACCATGGATCCGAGGTAACAGGAATTCAGAACTTTCGCAATTAAACTTTCCTACAGGCTGTATGCGAATAATAATAATAATAATAATAATAATATTATATTAATAATAATAATGGATGATGATGATAATAGATCCCAAGGAATAATGTGACATATATATAATATATATATATTTTTCGAGTTCCGAAAATTCATAGGTCTAAAAAAACTCATCTGAAAGAGAATATTGTTAATTCTCTAACGCTTTTTTTTTTCAAAAATTCAAGTTTTTATGAAACAAACAAATTTCTGAATATATATAGATTCAAGAACTCGAATTATACACTGTACAACGTTTATTTTTTTTTTTTTTTTGCTAATTGATAAAGTAGAGGTGATTTTTGCAGATTGTGACATGTCGAGTTCAAATCCGATTTCGGAATTTTGTTAGATCGTGTGTTAGAATTTTAAGATATTGAGAAAAATTGAAAGAAACTTCTGAGATCAGATTTCGAAGTTCGAATGCTTTAGAATCTTTAAAAATCACCTTTCTTCAATAAGAAGTAAACCAAAAATGTTAAATTTGCGGTACAGTTTTATTTATGGATTCGAAACATTTTAATAATGAAAATACCAAGTTCAGTTAACTTGTTAAAAACAGTATCGCGTCCAACAATTAAAATCTTGTAACAAATTAATGCTGGGCATAAACGTGTTGAGCAAATAAAGCAGTGATTAACTTATGATCTCGACTTAATCAGAATTCAAAATATTTAAACTCTCTCTCTAGTTTCAGTGGCTTTTATTACTTAAGATTCCAAAACTTTGGAAATTTTAAGTTTCTCGACTAAATTTTGTGAAATTTAGTTACCGAGAGTGTATGTTTGACGAAATAATACTAAGGATCTATGGTCGTAAAAGTTTCTGAGGACTCTCATGTCTTCGGTATCTGTTTTCTGAGAACTTGCGTCTTCGGCAACCTGCAAATCCATGGGCTCCACGGTATCCCGAAGGCTCAAAAAAACAAAAAAAAAAAAAAAAAATGTGGGTGTCCCACAGGAACAAATTATTGCGAGAACGTTAATTTAAGCGCGAAGGACTAAACTTTCTTAGTTAGATCAACGAAAAAGTGGACTCTCTAATGCCACTAGACAAGGAACGACGAACGTCGTTGCGCTCATCGAACGAAGAAGAAAAGAATCAAGGATAAAGAAAGAAAAATAGAAGTTCAATATTGATGATTGTAGAAGCTCACAAGACATAATTGCGTTGATATTTATATTTAAGTTATTGTTATTTAAACAATTTATTTGCAGACCTTCTTTATAGACAGAAAATCATCAGTGCGGTGTTTCAACGATTAATTTTTGTATGAAGTGAGTGAGAATACAAAAAAAAAAAACAAAAAAAAAAATAGGAGAACGAGTGAAAGAGAGAGAGAAAATGTGAGAGTATACGAGAGAAAAAGCGAGAAAAAAAAAAGAAAGCAAAAGTGAAATGAGTTTTATATCACGGAAAAAAGTGTGCAATAAACTTAAGAATCTATTGTAACAATACAAAAAAAAAAAAAAAAAAAAAAATTATTACATTTGAATGAGTGAGTGAGTGAGAGAGAAAGAGTGTGAAAGAACATCGCGTGGATGCGAACTTGAAGAAAGAACGAGCGATTGGGAAAACAATGAGTTGAAACAAAAATGTACCACTGCGATGATCAATTGTATCAGTTAATAAAATGCTATGATCATCCAATTCTCGTTAACTGAATTTTGTTTTTTTTTAGCAATAATTTTTCTTTATATATCAACTATATATACACACATACACAAACTTTACTGAACACAAACTGTAACAAAAATAATTGAATAAAATGAATGAACATAATAAAACAAAAACCAAGTAAAGTATATCTTCTAACGGTCATGTTTTCGAAACGTGATCGTAACGAGACTCACGATGTAATTTTATTCGGTTGGTGGACACAAATTATTGTGCAATTTCTACGATAAAAAAATATTTAGAAAATATTAAGATAAAAACTTATATAAAATATTAAAGGTTCAGATCTAGTAATTTAAGTATCGCGTTTTCAAAGTGAAAATCTTCATGCAATACACATTGCATCGTTTTTACGTCAGTTGTTAAATTGTATTTGTTTATTCACAGAATAATATTATAAAAATATAAGGAAGCATTTTAAAAAGAATCCTTGAAAGATAAGAGAGAAATATTTTTGTTACAGTAACTTAAGACTAGCATACTTTATACATTTCGCGATGTCACCTAATTTTATATCGGCATCTTCATGAGGCTCTTTTGCTGCTGCGTCAATTGCGTGATGTCAACCACTTTCGGCATTTGACCCTGACTAAGTTCCAGCTTCAACAACGCATCTAAATTCTCGATTTGATGTTGCGCCTTGCGCAAACTCTGAAAGAAAATTTAGACTTGAAAAAAAAAAAAAAAAATGATACTCTCAAGACATTGTTGTTCCGAATTCACTCGACTCACCTGTCTCAATTCGTCGCTTATCTGAGGATTCGATTTTGCAAGTTTCTTCTTTTGCGAAAATTCTTGCACTGTAAATCCAAGAAATTTCTCTAGAATCTAAAGAAAATTCTTATTTAAACAAAATTAAAAACAGTATGATTTAAGCGAGATTATATACTCAGAATTTTACTTAGACTGTCTATTCTCTTATAGTTTTTACCTCAGAATCGAAACAGACTTCCACACTGGAAGTACTGTCCGCGATCAGTGCCGTTACCGTCCAACATTTACCCTGTTTCGATAACGTCGAGTGTTTCTTCACTTGACCTCTCACTGTTCTGTACATTTTTCCCGTGATAGGTTCTTGCAACACGTCGCTCAAATTATCACAAATTTTTTTCTGTAATTGGGACGTACTCGGTTTAAATAGCGTTTGTTCGACTGTTCTTGAAGAAGTTCCCTTTACGAAAGATAAGAAGTTGAAATAAAAAATTACATAGTGACCTTAATGTCACTAACAAAAAAAAAACAAATTTGTTTAATTAAAAAATATAATACCGTGAGATTTTTGTTTTGAGTCGTTGACACGTTTATAGACATTTGTTTCTTAACTGCCACCGGAGTATCGTGATTAATCAATCTCTTAGGCATTGGCTTAGGCATTGGTGACTTAAAGCATGTTTCAGTTTTATCCTTCGACGAGTTTCCACTTTGTTGTCTAAAATATGACAGCGACAAATAAATACATACGAAACACAAAATAAAAGTGTTATGAGATGTAAGAATGAACCTCCGCGGCTCTTCTAATACTATAATTTCGCAATCATTAAAGTCGAAATCGTCGTCGGGAAATTCCGAAGCGACTTTATCTGCAACAGGATTTGTAAGAGGCGTTTGTTGGTTGCGAAAATCGCGCGTGGAAGTTGATTCTGTTTCGATCATAATTATGTCATCGTTCGTGTCACATCTTTCGATTTCTCTTCGTGCCGGTACGGATTTCGTAGAAGGATCACTGGGCCTAAGCAAGCAGATAAGCGAAAGACAAGTAGACTAAAAGTGGACTAAAAAAACTGACTTACGTTTTATCCGTAATACTAACCAATTCTCTAAAGGTTCGAAATCTATATCTTCCAAGAATTCTTCCATAGATTCCATAGATTTTCCCGCTTCTTCCGCAGGTGGCTCAGGCCTCTGGTCGCGTGTACTCGTGCTGCCAACAGTTTTATTTTCCTGACTCAGTCGCTCAATCGCCGTCACCGCTTCCAAGTCGACGGTGTTCTCGAAATCATCATCAAAGAAATTGTTCTCCCCGCCAGAATCTTGCGATACACTTTGAGCATTGTGATTCGAAACTCTAAGCGGTCCGTTGTCGTTATAAGGATCAGGATTTTCCGTTTCTCCTCTAAACAACAAAGGAACAACAAAGTAAAATTATTACAAGCGCTGTCGAGCTGTAAAACTATGATACACATGTAAACAGAATAATTTGAGCTTTACAGGGCTCTAGCCAAGACATTCTCCAATGCATTCAGCTTTAACAAGGCTTCCACTTCTCCGCCAACTTCTTTGTATTTGCCATCTTCCAAAAGAATAACGCCGCGTCTACAACTGACCGGACCGATAATCATTATCTTATAGCCAGGAAGCAGTGTACTCTGTGTGCAAAGTAGCTTATAAGATATTGTTGTTTTACTTCTGCAACTTCAATAAAAAGTAATAAAAACAAAAATACAGAAAACATCTCACAGTCATTTGTTCAAGTGGCTTGTATTCTATTGCTGTGACATCCTGCATTCCATCAGTGAGACAAAGTTGCATCATTCTTCTAGCTTTGGGCTCATACTCTGTGAACTTCTCTTTCTCTGTCACCTCTATGTTTTCACTGTTCACTTTGCGGATCTCACAGAGCTGCTTGTACTTAGAACTTGCTATATCGTACATCTTGTCTACCTATGCTCACATGATCTTCACATGTACAATATCCGGATCTTCAAAGTGAAAAGTATGTGTTGCCACAGCAGAATGCTTATTTCTCAATGCTCACCTGAAGAATATAAGTACCGGTCAATATAGTGTGAACCTGCTGGGCTAGGTTCTTCGGCAAGCAGCCGTTCTCATTGCTGATCTCTCGCAGATCGCTCAATTGCCACTGGCCTTCCACAAATTCAAAAACATGTCTGTCAGTCATCTACAAGATAACAACAGCACAAGGGAGATTTTAAAACCAAGACTTAGTCAATTGTTTATTAACAAAAGTGCAAGTGATTCATAGTTTCCAAGTTATTTTTTATAACAATAACATGCTTGATGAAATAGAAATAAATCGTACTTCGTTGGCAGCTTTACCACTGATAAAAAATTCCACACAGTCTCTCAGCCACGCATCATTCATCACATAATGCTTTGCATTCAGTTGGTTTTTCACACGCCTCAGCAAGTTTGCATTCATGTTTGCGTTTGCGCGTCTTCTCTTCGTTCAAATTGAAAATCGAATTTTTCCAATTCGATATTAATTCCAATACAGTGTAGTTGTGTATTTCGTTGAGTAGAATGCAGAGGATTTAATAATGCAAAACATCTCTTGGCGTTAAACACAGAGTGACAGTCTATTGTGTTTTAAAAGAACCATCGTACCGCTAAAACGTGTACGTATGTACACCCTGTTCCAAAACTCACTGCTAGTCTCTTTTCGATTATGGGTACAGTGTCAGTAGATACAGTAGATTCACTTCTTGTTGACATCTTTGATCTGAAGTTAAGGGCTATCCTACACAAAATGACATGGGTGCATATGCATAGCAGAAAACTATATGGACCAATGAGCGTCTAGCATAAAGTCGCCATATTGATTTACATAAAACTATGCTAGATGCTCATTGGTCCAAATAGTCTTATGCTATGTATTCTATGTCATTTTGTGTGCGATAGCCCTTATGGTTGACCTCTCTCTTCCTTTGAATCTATTATAGATATAAAAGTTATTACCAATTTGTTAGGCAATAAGCGCTGTCTCAGCTGTTAAATCCGCCGAATGCGTGAGTACGTACCGAATAGATTAGGTTAGGTTAAGGTTGCTTTTACATGGGAGTACCACTTGCGTCAGCCAATCAAATCGTAGCTATTATACGCAAATACACTGAGACGAAAGATTTGATTGGCTGACGCAAGTTTACGCTTCATGTAAAAGCAGCCTAAATATTTAATTGCCGGCAATATGGACGCCGGTCCCACACCTGCGCATGTGCGCGATCATGCGCGGCGTGCGATTGGTGTGGTCGCGGTGCCGTGCGCGCCGTCGCCATTTGCAATTGCTCGCAAGGGGCCAGCGCACGGCAAGCACGGCACACGCGGTCGCCGTTAACACGCCGTAACCGTCCGTCACTACCTGTTCGCGCGATTGATTCTTCGCGATGATCTTCGCTGGCCCTGCCCCGTCAACCGTTTGCCGCCGCGGTTGAACGCTTGCGTGTAGGTGAGTGCCGCAATAATGTGAGGCGGTTCCGATGACGGCTGCGCACGCGTACGCGTGTGTGCGTACGTGCGTGCGTGCGTAGCGTGAAATATATACACCACACACCAACACCGTACGCGCTTTTGCGTGTATAGAGGTGTACGTTGCGTGCTTGTGTTGTGTGCGCGCAAGAGTGCTTGAATCGCGTTGCCCTCTCTCTGTTCCTCCCTGCTCTTTATTTCGCTTTTTCCATCTGTGTGTGTGTGTGTATGAGTGTGTGTATGTTCTGTCTCTCACACAAACGTAACCTAACCTAACCTAATCTAACCTAATCTAACCTTTTCGTTATCGCTGGAGCGCTCTCAGCAGATCGGCGTGCGCGATGATGGGTTACCTCTAGCCGTTATCAAACGAGGGTCCAGCGTCAGCGCGCCTTGTTTGGGATAATCCACTTCGCTGCTACACCGCGTGTTACAACACCAATAAATTTAGAGCATCGGAAGAAGCCGTGTTCTTGTTTTCCTCCTCTCTTCGTCTGCGTTCACACCTCTACGTTATTAGAGTCATGGCCTCCTCTAACCGCGGCATCCAGATCGGTTCCGGCTGGTTCCAGACCAAAATTAATCTCAGGCCGCAACACCGGGGTGTTCACTTAGTCACCGAGGAGATCCTCAGGCAGGTCCCTGAGCTCTGCCAATTTTCTATCGGTCTCTGCCATATTCAAAGTAAGTTTCGCCTCGGTTCACCTGCTTAACCTATATACCTCTTGTCAGAATTGAAAAGTGCTAAAAAGATCCAACAAAAATGGGCCAGAGACATGTTAACATAATCCCTAACAAAACCCTGTAATGAGAAATACTTTAATGTCAACTTATTGAAATTAGTAGTGCTTTTGAACAAGTAAATTTTGCACTGGATAGATATGTGCAGTAGTGCAGTTCTAAATATAGTTCCAAATGATAAAAAATGTATGTTTAGATACACTGCAATATCCCAGTGTATGCTGTGTTTCAAATATGTTTAAAATGTATGAAACTGAATGTTTTAAAACCAAGTGAACATTGTTTGAAAGTTTTGTTTAGATTAATACAATTTAAAAATAAATTTCAATTGCTTATGTGTAATTTGTATTTGTAAATTTGCTCAATTTAGATAAACACATTCCACAATTGTTAATTATCAGCTTGATCAAATAAAGTTGTGACTTTGTATTCACTATTTGCTTCATAAATAGATGGACAGAGATAGACTAGTGTTAATCACTGTTTTTTTACACTTATTGGCAAGAGATGTACTTTCTTATTATATATTAAATAATCACATATGTATATATAAGAGAAGTAAATAAGAAATCTTTTTTTTTTTTGGTGGAACAGTAAATGCTAGATTACTTCTTTTCTATAGTTCTCCATACCTCAGCTAGTTTAGCATTAAATGAGAGCTGGGATCCAGATGTAAGAGATGATATGGAAATGATGCTTAACAAAATAGTTCCTGAGGGTTTAGATTACAGACATAGCTGTGAAGGACCTGATGACATGGTAAGTTAAGAAAGCTTTTGTAGTTTATTTTTTTAATTGAAAATCTCTATTCCGGTTTATAAGAAAGTGTATATAACTTTTTAATTTTCATTTTTTTTATGTGTGTTATACTAATTTATTATTTTTTTTTATTGTTTTACAGCCAGCGCACGTAAAGGCTTGTTTCTTGGGTTCTTCATTAAGTATCCCAATAACTGATGGTAAACTGGCACTGGGCACGTGGCAGGGTATCTGGTTAGGCGAACACCGCGACCACGCCGGCAGCCGTAAGCTGGTGATAACATTGACCGGTGTCTTAAGGGACTCCGCACGCAGCCCTCTTAGCCCGGTCAGTCCCATCGCCTCTACTAGCAGCTAGGACCACTCGCACCCCCGAAGGCGTGGCAAACGTCAGCCGCGCGCGTCCATCTCGAGTGACTCAAGCTAGCAGCCGCTTCAAGCTCTAGTCAAGTTCTCTAAGAGTACAATCCATTGAAAAAAAGTGAGTCGGATATCTCACGGACTTATCCAATGCCCAGAGAGAGGAAGAGAAAGAGAGAGAGAGAGAGAGAGAGGAGAGAGTGAAAGAGAAAAAAAAAGAAAGAAAGAGAGAGCCACCACCATTAGCGATCAACCGAGTCCTTGGCGTCCTCCGCGTCAACTATTAAACGGACAAACCGGGATCGCGCACTGTTCAAGACTTCTGTGCGTGCGTGTATGTGCTTCAAAGTTTTGTTCATGTCTCTGATGTCATTCAGCAAGAGTATATATACATACACACATATATGTAACAAAGAGCTATTGAGATTGTTGAAAGTTCCTCGGAAAGAGGGATAATTTGTGAGACGATAAAAGTTTTTTGAGCTTTCTTCTTGTCGAGTCTTTTACGCTCGCAAGACCTGCGAGGAATTTACAGTTTTTACAAGGGCTGATATAATTTTCCTTCACAGCCCGGGAATTCAAATTCTAAAGAATTTTTACTCTACCGGTCGCATTAAGAAGGAAGATCTATTAAAAAAAAAAAAAAAAAAGAAGCACTCACTGTGTCAGTTCTGAGAGAATTCTAAAAGTCCAGGAACGTGCGAGTTTCGATAGTTTTTGGACATTCAATTTCTTACAAAGACGCCGGAACTTTGCAACAACTCAAAATGCTTCATTCTCATTTCTTCATTACTGATTTTTTTTTTTTTTTAACGCGTTGACCACACGGAATATCCGATACAATAATAATATTAATGATACTAATATTAATAAAGATAATGATAAAAAGAAGGAAATACAAAGGGAGACGAAGAAATAAGAAGTGAAAAAACTGCCATGCGCGTCTCATTTAAAAAAACAAACTGTGAAATAAACGCGAGCATTCCAGCGCTCTTCCGCCTCGCTCTTAAAGAGGGAAGTGAGCGAAAAAGTGAGGAAGCTACTCAAATAAAAAGAAAAACCACACACAAAAAAACCAAAAAAAAAAAAAAAAAACCAAAAAAAAAACAACACGAAAGATGGATCGGAGGGGAGTATGAATCTGTGCACACATTCCGAGATAACGCGTCCAAAAACTCCGAATTTACATAGCTTTATTTAGGTGATCCTTTTGTATAATCCAAGATATAACAAGAATATATATACAAACAGCTATGCAGGGACTCACATCCTTTTTTTACACTCTGCTGTCTTTGGGCTTGTCTCACAATGGGAATTATATAAAAAGATGGGAGAATAGAGGAAGAAAAGAAACAATGAGAGGATAATAAGAATGAGAGAGCGTAAATGTGATGTGATTTACGAACTCTTTCTGACTTGCCGTTGAGAAAAGAAAAACGATTAGGAGCTGAATCAATTGCTGGCGGAAAAAAAAAAAAAAAAATGACGTTTGATACCTATCGCGATTACATCCTATTATAATATAGTGTGCGTGTACAGAGCGTTGGAAAATTCGAGTTCAATTCCACTATTTAGTTTTTCAAGAACTTTGCTAAAATAATATTTTTGCACTCGAATTTTGCGACATTCTACAATAATTGTGTGAAAAAAAAAAAACAAGGTTATATCATACATCTGTGGAGTCGATAGCGAGACTCGTAGATTGTAATTTATTTTTATCTTTTTTTTTGTGTCATAAGTAAAATATTATTTTATTCGAAAAGAGAACAGGTCAAGAGGAAATACTAATTAATATTAAAATATTGCCGCAAATTTTAAAGTTGTTACGCGTTTTGTAAATATTAAATTTATTTACAGAAAATAGTTTCGATCAAACGCGGTTTTCTCACCGAAAGAAAGTTGTCCGAATTACCTTCAGTTACTTGGTTTAGCCATATATTTATTTAAAATGACAAAGAGTTGGAAAATATTCTTTCTCATCGAAATTCAAAGAAGGTAAATTAAGTGGCTAGATCTGCCGCGCTTGCTATTTTTTATAGCTTGAAGTTTTAATTTTTATCTTAAAAAAAATCACATTTTATTAACGAAGTCTATTCACAAGCTATCAAGTCTTGCTTTCTAAAAGGTCACTATTAAAGGGAGAGAAGGGTGGTTCAATAGATCTAACACTGCGATAAATTGTAATGTTGGATCGTCGCGAAGATATAATAACAGCATTCCAATTTCGATAAACTCTTTTGAAAAAAAAAAAAAGCTATCAACTTATAAGAAATCTTAAAAATGTGATAAATTACTTTTAATCTTCAAACGGCTTCGCTTCTTCCGGAATAAAGTAAATACGCGCGTTTTTCCTTTTGTTTCAAAACGGTCATCGGGAAGAAAAGATTAAGGTCTTTACGACGAATCAACAACAAGTGGTAATTTACACAACATTATTAAGGGTAGTTTACCCATCGCAATAATGTCGAAACGAGCAAGCAAGCAGACAGATAGACGAACGAGGAAGAGAGAGAGAGAGAGAGAGACAGAACAGATGTTGTTGTTTAGTCGTTAATCTCTTCATCGTACATAGGCGTGCAAAAAAAAAAAAAAACTCTATCTATACAGTTCACATAGCTTTAAAAAAAAAAAAAGAAAAAAACATTATCGGAGCTCAAAGTATAATGTAATGTAATATAATGGTACACTGTCGAAGTTATCGTACGTGTCGTCCCTATTCGTAAAAAGAAAAACGGAGCATATTTAGGAGACGTGGAGGAGACTCCGGTACAATGCACAAAAAAAAAAAAAAACAAAAAAAAACAAAAAAAAACTAAACTACGTTCTTTGAGCCTCTCCACAGCTCCTATTGTGTCCATCACGAACACGACTTTAAGGTCAACAGCCAACCACACACAGTTCGTGCTTTAAGGCGAGGCGGTTAGCATTTTAATCTGTACACACGCATAAATAATTATTGTAAATAATAACGGATTGTGCTGAAACTTCAGACGAGGCTGCGTTCTCGGAAAAATTTTTAGACGGTATGTTACATATGTATATTCAGCGTGAGATCTATCGGGAGCCCCGCGGGAACTCCGCGCGGGATTATCCAATCGAATTTACAAATCTCTTTTCGAACTCACAACACAAACCACACGTAACTCTCGTGAATCTCTTAATTCTTTTGCCATATCGAAGATTGTTTCAAAGACGATTCGCGATTGTATTTCGCAAACAAAAATTGTCTCTTTATTCATCTCGAAATTGCTAGGATAATTTTTAAACTCGGCAAATTTGTCGAGTTTAAAATTTTAAATTTTTAATGTGTAATATTTTTATCCTTTGGTTTCTCAGAAAATTTTTTTGAATTTTTTGTGAAAGTTTTTTGGTTAAAAAAATATCGCTTTTACTACTCCTTGCATAGAACATATCTTTGTAAATCGATTTTATTCCTCGGAATCTTGAGTGCTCTTACAAATTTCTATCTTCGAAGATCGGGCTCCTCTTAAACGCATTGTAAAAAATTAAGAGTCACGATTACTTGTTGTATTTGCCAAAAAAAAAAAAAAAAAAAAAAAACTCTATAAAAAAAAAAAAAATTCATTTCCAAGCGTAAGCTTTTTCCCGCTTACGCGCAGCGAACGCGGATCTAATTATTGCAACGCATGCAGGCTCCGTCAGTCCCTCTTTGCACTCTTGCGTAAGTAAAAATATTTTCTACCATTTAGAAATAAAGAACTGTTACAACACAAAACGTGGCACATTAATGTACATGTGACAATCAATTAATGAATACCTTCGATTATTATATATAAGAATTTTATACATATATATTTCTTTTTTTTTGTTGTTTTAATCAAGATGGGCAAGAGAAAATGTGTTATAATGATGATGATAATGCCGGTGGCAATGCTGGGATGTTACTTCATTTTCTGAGAATGAAGATGGGACTACCTTCCTCGCTGACTGAGATTAGTCTGAGCCAGTCGTTTGATCTGGGAGAGTCAGATATGGCTTATTTTACAGGCACAACTAAAACAAACAGTTCATGCCGTGATAGAGAAAAAAAAAAAAGTTACCAAAGCAATGTCATCATTTTTAGATTCTCAATTCCGAATTCTCTGCCAAACTCCCGCGGGAAGATGTAAAAATCAAGAGTGATTTCTTTGCTTATCAAACCTTTTATATTATCTCAATGGAGAACAAGTGCGGATTAATCGGAAGACTTTTCGAAGACTTCGGAAGGTCAGTTGGAAGGTACGTTGAAGATGTGACTCATGAAGTCCGACGGAGGCTTACCATCTGGTTTTCCGGTCTCGGGTTCGTTCGGATCCTTCCAGTCCTTCGGGAGCGGATGAGGACCCGGATGAGTTAAATCTGATGTTTTCTCCTGAACTACTTTAAAAGAAGCTTTAATATTATCCAACGCGTTCCCTAAACCTGTTTTGATCTGATTGAACTCCTGTGTCACCAGGGACAGACGGCCGAGCAGGTAATTCAAGTTCTCGTCCACTTCTGTCATGCGCTTTGTTATCTCGCCAACCTGTAACGAGAAATATTTGCAAAGTATTTTGAGAAATTTTCAGATGAATTCGATATTTCATCGTTTTGATCTAGTTAATGCATCTTATCGTCACCTTGCTTTCCATGCCACCCATCGTGGACGTCGTGCCGTTAACGTAGGCTTCGTTCTGTTGGTGCAGTTTGTCCAGAGCACGAGCGCTCTCCGTCATTTGCTGGTACATGACGTTAATTTGTCGCCAGACCTGCAACAAGAACGGTAACAACGAGATCTCAGAGACTATGCGCGATAAGCGAATAATGGATTTACCTTGTTCATCTCCTGTTCCATCTTACTGGTAAGGTTCGCCAGAGCGCCGTTCTGATTGTCCATAATGTCGTTCGAAATCCCATCGAATCTCTGGCTAAGAGTGCTGTTGATGTTGATACCCTGAGATTTCACCAGGTCGCCAACTTCCAACAAGATCTGATGCACGCCGTACTCCACTCTCTTCTTCGTGTCTAGCACGTGATCGGCCATGGAAACCATCACGGATTGACCTTTTTCCAAATTTTGGAGTTCTTGGTTTACGCGCTCCGCGTTGTTCGCCAGATCCATCCTAGAGTGTCGAATATTTATTCACGTCATTCAGCATTATTGATATTTTTTTCTTTTCACGAGATAACCAGTTTCAAAATATTTGTTGTAGATTGTGCTTGGAACTTACCGTAATGCCGTGATCGAGTCCTTCGTTTCGACTTTGCCTTCTGTTATTTTATCCTCGACATTGCCAGCGTTTCGTGCGATAGTGTCCTTCAGTTCGTGTTTAGCTTCTTGCAGCACAGTCTGCGTCTCGTTGTGTAGCGTCTGTACCTCGCTCATCCTGTGTCGTGAGATTTATTATAAATTTTGAAACGTATCAAGAGTATTGAATATTTTCTCACGTGTTCTTGTTGAGAATATCAACTCGAAATTGTGCGCGTACGTTCGAATTCAAATGTCACCTGGGTAATTCTTGTATTCTCTCAGAGGTGTTTTCCAGCAGCTCCTGCACTCGTATCAACGTTTTCACGTGTTCGTCGAAGGACGAGCCCAGATTCACTTGTCGCTCCGACGGAATAATATGCTTTATTCTCTCCAAGGAAATCTCGATGTCTCCGATCCTGGCACTCGCGTCTTGCATCTGCGATCCGCGAAGGAAGATGAATATATTCGTTAATGCATTAAATATACGCACTCCTTTTCATAGATATAAATCACCTCTGAGAAGATGGTGTGTGTTTTCTCCATCAGCGTGGTCGATTCTTTGTCTATTTTTGCCATGTTATTGTTCAGATTCTCTTTCAATCGCGCAAGCTCTTCTACCAAATTGCTCTCGGTGTTGTTCAATTTGCCGAGAACGTTGGCGAGGCCGTTGTCCAGCGCGGAAGTGGTTTCCGGACGGCTGTTCGCCTCCGCCACCTTGTTCTCGACGTCCGCGAACCAGCTCTCCAGGCGGCTCTCCAGATCCTCCAGACTGTCCGCGGTCTTTTGCATTTGTATGCGCTCTCTCTCGTCTCTCTGCAAGACAAAATATAAACATTCAGAAAAGAACTTGCCTTCGCTTACTGTTCTGCTCGATCAAGAAAACGCGATCACCTGCGCGATTAGATGCTCTATTCCCCCGATTCTCTCGTCCAGCTTGGTCAGCTGCACCTTCAGAAGATCCACGGTCGACACGCGTTTCGTCAGAATAGTTATGGTCTTTTTCAACTGATCGCCCAGCTGTCGTTCCCTCGCTTCGTGTCTCTCCAGTTTCTCGGTGTTTTCGCGCATCATGTGCACCAAGCTCAGCATCGCGTCTTTAATGTCTTCGTGGCTGCAAAAATTGATATAAATATTGTGTGCGAGAACAGTTGCAATTTTACTTGAAAGCTTGATCTTGTTTCGAAGAAAGAAGAGACGAGTTCATACGATCATGGACTATTGAATCGTAGATTTTGCATACGTGATTTCCCTGGTATGACCGATCTCAAGGCAGAAGCAGCACAAAAGCGTCAAGAGAAGTGGCAGCTTCATTGTCTCTCGTTGTTGCCTCTCTCGTCCAGGTTCGCAAAGACACGGCGATGTCCGCACACACTCCCGTCACTCGGTATTTGAAATTTGCTCGCGCTATTACGTTTCAATGAATTGCATTCAATGCTAAACGCTGATAAGATATATAAATGCGAATTATATATATAATAAATTAATCAAGAAGAAATCACAGTTTATTCGCGCTACTTGGTAACAATGAAGAAAAATTGTTACTCTACTTCTATAAACTAAAGCTTCTCTCTTTTTCCCTGCGTGTCTAATTGAATGCTATCGAGATAAGAAGCACGCAGGTCACTCACGATGACCCCGGTACAGAGAAATCATCACTCACGCATATTATTATACTCAACGGAAACCGGCGAAGTATACACGGTGCTCAGTTTTGTTTTTTATCACGCATTTATATTTGTGCTCGTCTATTTTTATCTAATCACAACTTAATTCAGTTAATTATTGTTGGTCAATATAAACAATATATATATATCTCAATTTAACTAGGTTTTATTTGACTTAACATCGGTCAAACACGCATCGTAAAGATTGTTTTGATACAGAAACAAAAAAGAATTATTTTAATTTTTTTTTTTTTTTATAAAATAACTTCTACACGCGCATCTCACTCCAAACGTAAACTTTCGAACATTACGTTGGGTTTTTCTGTTGTAAATACTTGGCTCACGCGAGAGAAAAATAACACAGAGATTTCTTTCACGGACCGCTCACTTCTTTTTATCATTTCTTGGACTCATGATGCAGCACAGAATCCTTCTTTGGTACATGACGGAGGGATGAAATGTGTGCGTGAGACTATTTATAGCCATACACAGATGAGCATTCCCTCAAGAAACCATATGGTCTATTATAGCCATCAAGCCATGTGTTTCAAGTACAACACAAATTTGTTTTGCTCTTTACATAAGTGCAAACGCGAAGCAAGTTGGTCGAGAATCGATTCGCTTTCTCGCAGTCTTCGAAAATAATCGATTTTTCATCTCGACTTGTTTCTATTCATTTTATTGTGTTGAGAAATAAAGAAGATTTTTATTTTTTGTATATATTTACAAAACCAACACCACAGACGTGTATTTACAAGTGTAGCAATTTGCTTTCTTGTTGCCACTTTGTGTTTTAAGAATTTTACATGTCAAACAATGCAAAAAAACATTACGTATTAGAAAATTTTCTTCGACAAAACATAAATTAATACTTTGGAAAATTTGCGAGCGTTTTTCTCACAAAAATTTTACAATTCATGTGTTTATATTTCTTTTTAATAACGATGCATTCTTTAATCAATTCAAGCAAAATCTTTACATAGTACAGTTTGGAAAGTAAAAAGTACATTAAAAAAAAGCTGATTTAAAAATCTGTCGCGCGCGTCAGTTGTCTTGCGATTGGTTTTGGTTACTTCGACAATTGTCGACAGCAAAAGTCATACGTTGCAATATTAAATTAACATAACGATGTTACATTAAAAATAAAAAAAAAAACAAACGAGTTGATAACGAAGACTGTGAAATATAATTAGTTAATCGATTTTGTCTTATGTTCAAAACCGATCGAAGAACGGGAAAAAAATTGTCGAGCAATTGCGAAATATGAAAACGAGCAAGTACATACTACGTATGCATTCCGATTATGTATTTTGTTTTTTTTAACGTGCACAAAACTAAGAGGAGAAAAACTATCGGGACAAAATGTAGCAATAAAGACGCGGAAGATTCTCGGACGCGAGACAAAATACGATATTGAATAGTGATGAAAAGTTGGCTCGCGCTTTTTGTTTTTTTTTGAACGCGCACGGCAATCCGAGTTCGCGTAGTCTACACATATCGATATCGATCAATCGTTATTTCAGCGCGAGGAGCGCATTCGAGATAAAACGATTAGTTTTTTTTTTCTTTTACTCACTTCGGTGTGCCTGCGTCCTCACGAAAGAAACGCGCGACGAGAGCGCAATCGAATGATTTCCGCCACGACCAACGGAGAACTGCAGAGAGAACTGATCTCGCGCTCTCTGCCATTACAGATTTTTAAAAATCGTTCGGAAGCTGTGTAAGTGAGTTTCACATCTGTGCATACAAGGTGTTGCACTGCGCATAATAGCGCCATAACCAATCAGAAATCTGTTCGTATGTTGCGAGCGCGAGTTTCAACTCTTCTTACAAATATCTTATGTGTGATGAAAAAAAAAAGGATCATATATTTTAATTGTTATGATCAATATGTGAACGAGAATTTAATTAAATCTTATTATTTTTTTTATACTATATAATGCCATAAAATTCAAACTCATAAACTTAATGTAGTTGAGCACTGAAAGTTAAGTTTATTACAAAAGTATAAACTCACAAAATACATTTATGTTAGAATGTTGCTTTGAACTAGATGTATTAATATAATAATATATCAGATAAAATCATAGTATACATATAACAAAAAAAGTAAAGTATACATGTAACAAAAATATACATATACAAAAATATACATATTTTTATATTCTTATTTATTTTTCTCACATAAAAAGTGTCAATATGTACGTAATAAAAATGTACAACGTATAACGCAAGTGTAATAATATATTTAACGCGCATACACACACACATTAACGTATTTATGTTACATTAAAAGAATAACAAGTAATACACACATAATACATATAAAAATTATACATTTACAATGGTTTATTGTTTCAGAAATATCTTTTTTTTTTTTTTTTAACTTGCGATTTTTATCCACCGTGTGTATGTATTGTGTACGTATACTATAACGGACGCGATGACATAACAACCAAGTGTGAAGTGATGTGAGTGCGAAGCGTTAATTAAAACGCAATCCCGTTGGTTTCCCGCGTCGCCGTTGTGTTGTATACGTCTCACATACACAAAACCACACATAGACAATTCGGAATGCTATTTTTATATAAAAAATATATCTCCGAGATATAATTTTTTTTATAGGTAATATCTCCTGTCATAAACACCTGGATGCTCGCTCGCAGTTGCGCGCGCATCGCAGGCACAAAGCAGCATGGAGGCAGGATCCTGACTTTCGGATGACATGAGGATCACGTAGTAATAAAGACGACGACGAAACACGCACAGATTAACATCATCGACACGCCATTGTTATTGAACTTTAGAACTTTGCACTTTGATCACACCATTGGCACCGAGCACAGTTATTTTTCTTCGCATTTCGGTTCCCATTCGTCAGAGATGCTAAATTAGGTGAGCCCCATTTAACATTCTCGTGGAATAGCCTGCAAAACGTCCTTATTCGATTTGAAAATTTGGTAAATACTCTACTCTAATAAAACACTTTTGTAAACATTATTCAATTTTGTCAAAATACCTTGCATTAGGATCAGTTATCTGAATTACAGATCACAATATTTTGTTTATGTGTGTGTGTGTGTGTGTGTGTATATCAATACATTTATATATATATATATAAGATGATAATGGATATACACATGACTCCACTAAAAATGTGCATTTTGTGAAATATAAAAATAAAAGTTTGTGCAACTTATGTGTTTATAATTGAGAAATACATACCTATGATATTAACATATGTGTGTATTGCTCAATTATGAACATGGCATATATAGTTTGGTAATTGTTCACTTTAGCTACCTCAGCATAAATCTTGATAAATGTTTTGCACAAAATGAAAAAGTTGTAACTGTACAGTAAACAATTACTCATAGTTCATAAATCAAAATTAATATAATTAATGTAAAGACGTTAGAATATTGTTACTTATGGCAAATATCTATTATATATGAGTGTGTATATACCAAACTTTTATATAACTTAGAAGACATCTATTAATAATTGCTATTAATAATTTTTTGTAAGTAAGTCAGTCACATAGTATGGTATATATTGAAGAGATTCTATATTGTTTTGTTTCATTTTTATATTTATTATCTTCATTTAATAATTATCATCATATCACAAAAATAATGTATTATTATTTCTGCTTTTTACATTTTGGAGTATTTAAGATTTGTCTGTTAATTAAATTGTATAATACTTTTTATTTATTACATTTTAGAGAAATTATGTCTTTATATATAAATATATATAAAATATAGTATTATTATGATTTACTGTCTGTGTATTTCTCAATTATAGACACAAGTTTGATTCATGAGTTAATTGATGCTTAAGAGGTTTAGTTGCTTTTATATATATGAAAACAATCTATAGAATTAAAAGTATAATCTGTTTATCTATAGGCAAATTTTTACGACCTGTTGCAATACTTGTATGAATACTAATCTTTTTCATACAAATTGTTTTTATTCAAATGTAAACTAGTTTTCTTATCTAAACTAGTGTCTGTCTTATCTGTCAAAATGTTTTTACATTTTATAGGATAAGAAAATAAATAAACAAAAGCTAAGTTTTTTTTATTAGAATTTTAAAAATATTTTGAATTCTAAGAAATTAAACACAGATCTTTTTGTTGCAGATATAATTTAGCTTCTTATTCTAATTGGTTGACATATTTCTGTTGAAGATATAGAAACAGAAAGAGAGAGAGAGAGAGTATTTATGTTTTTTTTTGTAACATCTACAATTCAATATATATTGGAACCATGGGAGTGCTCACTTCTGTGAAACAATCGTCAGTGATACATCTTATGTTTGCCATTACATTTTTTACGTCCGGCTTAATAATCAACTTCTTCCAATGCATTTTATATTTTGGATTAAGGCCTTTTTCCAAGTATCTTTATCGCAAGATTAACTACTATCTTTGCTACTCCTTTTATTGTCGTAAGTTTTTTCACATTGTCTTGAATTATTGTAAAATGCAATGTTTTCCGAAGAGTTAATATGTACATTTTCTTTTTTTTTTTTAACTCTTCAGAGTTAGTATTTATGGCTGAATGGTGGTCTGGATCGGATTTAATATTGTACATTGATAAGAATGACTTTGAGAAATATTTCGGTAACGAGCATGGCTATCTTCTGATGAACCACAGTTACGAGACGGACTGGTTAATAGGTTGGTTGTTATGCGATCGCGTGAGACTGTTAGGTGTAAGTATTCTCTGTGAGATACGTCCATATCTGAAAGAGTGTCCATGAGAGTCTGTGTTCGCAGAACTGCAAATCTTATGCAAAAAAATCGATACAATATATTCCGACATTGGGGTGGGCGTGGAAATTCGCCGAGAGCATTTTCCTTGAAAGAAGTTGGGACAAGGACAAAGAGAAAATAAAGACTCAGATTAAAGAGCTGGTTGAATATCCCGACACGATGTGGGTGAGTCAGTTGTTTGTTTGTTTTTTTATTTCTTATTTGTCGAAGCAAGTTTTATATTGATTCTCTAGAGCTTTCTCAAAGTGTTAGATAGCCTTCGTTAACAATAAAAAATGATTCGATTGATTGCAGCTACTGCTCTATCCCGAAGGTACGCGATTCACGCTGAAGAAACTGGAAGCCAGTCAGAAATTCGCTTTGGAGAAGGGTCTACCAGTGTTGAATTATCATTTAACGCCACGTACGAAGGGCTTCACCGCCAGCATTCCGCTCATGAGAGGTAAACCGGCCGCTATTTACGACATTCAAATAGCATTTAAGCCGTCTGATCCGGTAAAGCCAACCATGATGAATCTCCTCCTTGGAAAGCCTCTGGAAGGTCACATGTACGCTAAAAGAATTCCTATTGAGGAAGTACCTGAGGGAGACGAGGCCGCTGCCGAATGGCTGCAGAAACTCTTTCAACAGAAGGTACAGTGCGCATTTCTCTTTGAAAAGTAATTATTATTTTAGTAAAGAGTTATCATTTCAGTAGAAATATATAGTCCTGCAAGTGATATAGCTGGAGGTATCTCAATTACATTAGAAAGTTGATCGTTACTCGAATAGACAATTTTATTAAAATAATTACTTGGTTCAAACTCTGTTATTCGCATTTTCACTAAAACACTGTAAGCTTGTCTCGTATTTGATTATCATTTAGAAATGCTGAAGAGATTAATAAGAATTTATCAAAGATTACGATTAAACGGAACAGCACACGCAAAACCATACCCCCTCGAATTCAGTAGTTAATTTCGTATTAACGCTAGATATATGAATTGTTTGGCTATTGGTAGGATCGTATGACGGAGAGTTTCTATAAGACAGGCGATTTTTTTGCCACGAGCGGAGTGCCTAGGACAGAGTCGTTCAAGCTGAAAAGAAGATATTATTCCCTCATTAATACCATATTCTGGGCGGTAGTTGTCCTCGTACCAATGCTGTATTATCTTCTAAGGCTTCTTTTGTCCGGCTCGATCTTCTACTTTTCCATCGGAGTCGCAATTATCTTTTTATGTAAGTAGTATTATCCTCCTCTCATTATTCTTCACCTGATTGCTACTTTAGATAGATTATCATTCTTAGATGTCACATTTTTGAGTGTTTCAATCTTAGTTATCGCTTTGTTAACTCGCGTCAGATTCAACTATGTGAATGCTGATTGTACAAGTCGCTTATCATTATTATTCGATATATATTTACATGTATTATCATTTGTTACGTAATGCGGCTTTAAATCAGCAAGAAACCTAATCTCGATGTATATTTAAATACACGAGAGGCTTGGATATAAAGCAGGATAAGTGATATTCGACAGAAAACACAACTTAAAATTGTAGTCAGAAAACATTTGTAAATTCGGTAACATTATCAGAATAAAAAACTTTTCGTGTAAAGAGCTTGAGACACGCAAACCAGAAAGAAAAAAGAAGGTAGGAAATATCGAACTTTGCTCATCCTGTTTTACATCGAATCTTTCATATATTTTTTATGGAAAAATAAAAATCGATTTACAGTTTATCTGCTAATGTACAAAACCCTGGGAATGTCGGAGATAAGCAAGGCCTCGTCGTACGGCGCGGGGAACACGGCCGAGACGAAGAAAAGCAAATAATTTTCTAGCGACGTCTGAATGAAAGATGACTTCCGTTAAAAGTGTCAAAGAACTGAAGAATGATAATCAGGCGGTCTCAGAAGAGAGATGCAGAATTTATTTAAGCGGATACGTATATATTTGATTTTTGTTTCTGTGCAATCCATAATCAGTGAACAAAAACGTGTTTTACGTATGAATCATTGAACTTTATTAATGATGGAATGCGTTTCTCGTCCAAGTTCCCTTGTTCATCACACTAATGTGACGCGAGAGAATGATCGAGTGTATGTCACCACGTGCTTTCTGTCCCTGCAAATTGTTTCGAGCATTCTGATATAAGTAGAGTTCAGTGGATCATCATGGATCAAATCCAAATATATACATAGATACATACTGAAGTGCATACATACATAAATAAAGTGTATGTAAGTATGTATATAAACAGTATGTGTACATATATATATATAATATGTATATCTGTACTATGATATTATATAATATTTACATATTTTTTGTGTTTGTATTTTTTTTCTTACATATATATAGAGCTATTGTTATTGTTAAATAAATGATTTAATCCCAATGCGCGCCATCAGAATTTATTGACATCCGAATGTGTAATTTGCTTCTACTCTCTTCAAAATAGTTGTAAAGTAATAATTTTTAGAGATATATAATATATTTTACAGAGATTAAGTTTCAGGCTTTTTGTAAGTAATAGTCTCGTGATGGCGTTCTTGGTAACCGCTGTACGGGCCCGCGACATAACCGATAACTCTGAGCTTTCCCTTCGGATCGTAAAATCCATATCGACCCTTCACGCTCCCGTCTCGGAGCCGCTCTTCCATTCTGTATTGCCGATTTTTTCTGCGACATAAACGACATACGTCAGTTTGACTTGATTATATTTTCTAAGCAATTTGAGCAGGTATTAGCTTAACGTTTTGTCGATTCTACATGTATGCGACTATTAATGTAAGAAGAAAATATTTTTAAACCATAAATTTAATTCAAGAAAAGAAAGTTTGTAGCGTATCTAGAAAAAATACTTCATTGTTATTCATATGTTGTGTGTATATATATTGTATATAAACTTTGTTATTATCGGCATTTTTCTATGCTATTGTTTTTTTTGAATGCTATTGTTTTTTTTTTTTTTTTTTTTTTTTTTTTTTTTTTTTTTTTTTTTTTTTTTTCTTTTCGCACTCACCCATTTCCAGTGTCGAAACCGAATATGTACGTCCCCGGTCCCCGATGATTCCTTATTTGAAAATCTACCCGGCTTTCGTCCACCGATTGTTCTCTTTCATCTTTAAATTTTGCATTAGGATACAGTGTCGATGTGTGGCTTCCATATGGCGATGTGACTTCTGCATTTGCATTATTCTCGCCTACTGACAACATGATCGCGAACAAAAAGAGTTTGAGAAGAAGCTGCAAGAAGTATAAACAAAATTTCTATTTCTTGTTTTTCAGTTCTAACAAATTTTTCTCTCACTCGACAACTTTGTTAATTTTGTGATTGATTCGTCAACTGGGTGATCATGCAAATAACTCAGTGAAATCTGTAGAACACGTTCGATCGCTTTCACATTTTCGCGGTCTGTTACTTCTTCGGATCTTATTTTGCGACCCTCCTACGTGTGACGACAAAAAAAATGCGCACACGTATAGTTTGTCTTGTGTTAGAAAGGTTTGTTTAATGAAAAAAAAAACAAACAAACAAAACTTTTACGGGAACAAAGAGATAAACACTTACGGAGCGTTCGATGCGCATTATTATCTTTTTGGCGGACAATTTACAGAGGACTGATCGGTCGAACGCGTTGAGGCTCGTGTGTTGTTCCCACAAAGCTCTCACTTTCCCCCCCGATTGATTGAGTTTCTGTTTTTTCCCTCTTGACAACTCGATTGGTTTTCTTCCACAAGGACTTTTATCCGTAACAATGCTCGTGATGATTCGATATCGATAATTGGAAGAATTGCATAAGGAGAGTAATCGTGCGTGTCTTCATCCGGGATATGGAACAATATTTTGTTTCGGGATGATTGTCAACTTGTCAAATCAATCTTGTCAACTTGTCTCGTCGATGATACGAGCATTTTTCACAGAAATACTTTATAAATACATGTTGTGAGCGTATATGTGGAAAATTGAAGAACAACTATCTCTGGAAGAGAATTATATTGCCTGTGCAAAATGACCAGACTGATTGTTCTGTGCAGCGTTTGTTTATTATTGACGGAATCAGCGATCGTAAGTACTTAATTTTAATGAAAAAAACTCATAAAATTGCATCTCTCTGATCTTGTAATTATTAATAACGAATTCATCGAGTCTTTTGTTAATTTTTTTTTTTTTTTGTTTAAATCGTAGTCATTAAAATGCAGAAGCGGCGTTCAGCAAGTGAACGATCAGTTTCGGAAGATCGTGCGGGTTTGCAAGAAACGATCCACAGGCGATGACGATTACAGCGATTCCACGTCGAGTGATGACAGCAACGAATCTTCGATCATGGACATGTTCGACACGAAGTTTTTTACTAACGACAATAGCAAGTCCAACACGCAGTCGTGGAAGAATCAAAATAACAATCGGTAACGAAGCAAAGCGAAGAACAGAATTGATTTTATCGCGTGTCTTTAAAATAACATATTAAATTCTGATTGCGCGCGAACATATGAATAACATATAACGTTAATATGTAAATCAAGGAATCGTGGGAATCAACAAAGAAACGTCGGCAACGACCAACGTTATTCCTTCAATTATACAGACGGACAGTGGAGAAATACGCAGTATAATCCCAATAGGGGCGTTAATATTCGCGACTTTGGTTATTCCGACGGAGGTGTCAGATCGAGTTACGATCACATGTACAACGGCAACTCGCAGAATTACGACAAGAATCAACAACGATCCGTAAGCTGCACAAAGTGTCTTATAAAAATTCAAGCTACTGTATGTAACGTAACCGTATAATTTATTATGCTACTTTCGCTACAGAGAATGCTTTTTCCTCTCTCCCTTATTCTTTCCACGTTGTCAACTTCATTTTATGTTGTTTTTACGAAATATTAAACTATTGTATATTACTACACGTATTGCTTTTTTGTTTTACAGTGCATCGTTCAGTGCGTTTTCAACGAATTAAACATGGTAAAGCACAAAGATTTCTCTTATCTAAAACTTAATTGACGATCAGTCTTCTCAAAAATTCCCGTTCGCAACAGGTGGATCAAAGGGGATTTCCCGAACAGGACTCGGTCGTTCAGTTCACGACGCGTAACATGCGTAATCCGGAACTGCAAGACTTTGTGGAGGAAGCCGTCGTCGAGTGTTTCCATTATCTTAATATGGAAATGCGACAGGACAAATGTCAGTTCTCGCAAAATCTCCTCTCCTGTCTGTCGGACAAAGGAAAAGAAGTACATGTTTGCAAAATTGTTGATTGACGATAATTCTTTCGATCGTAGCTTTAACGTGACTTCACGCGTTCTTTTTTTTTTTTTCAGAGATGCGACGATTGGGATAACTACTAGTAACGCGCATTTTCAATGATGACGACGTCAATTTCTGTATAAGAAACACCACGTAGCTGTCGACGAGGCACCGCGGAGTTTACGTGCAATAATTTAGTAGAAAGACTCATAATAAATTAACACGTTTAATTAAAATAATAAATTGTTTTTTAACAATTTATACAAATCTCGTTAGAGCGTAGATAAAGCGTAATTGTATTATTAGTTACATATATATATATATATTTCTGTTTTTCTTGTCGCGCGCGAAAGCATTTTGAATTACCCTTTAAATACTAAATATACCCTCTCCTTTTAACGGAAGGCACTACTAAATACAACGTCGCTTTATCGTGACGATAAAGATAAAAATTAACGCGATATACAATATTTTGAAGATATTGCATCCGTAGAGCGGTGTTACTTCCTCTTCTTCAAGTTTTCGAATCGTTTCATCAGGTCGTCGAAGTCAACGTCGTCGTTCTCCGACGGATTTTCGGACGGATCGTTGTTCTCCGTCGGCACTGCCGGTAGATCCGGGAGCTGATAGTTGTTCATCGGCATCTTCGATCTCGGCTGAGGTTTAGGCTTCTCGTCCGACTGCACAGAAAGAAAAAAAAAGAAAAATAATAAAGGCACATTTAATTATTACTCCGTGAAAATTCGAAGAGGCGTAAAGCTTTACCTGTTTGTTTAAATCGGGTGGGAAGTCCGGTCGATACGGCGGCGGCAAATCTTCCTCCTAATTAAACAACATTTCAAATTCAGATGTTTAGCAAGAGAACACTGTCGATTATTGATCAGGCGACAACTCGTGTTGCCGGAGAATGCAAAATTAACTCACAGGTTTGTTCGAGTTGGCGTTGTCCAGAGGAATGTTGTACGAAAAAGCGGCGGGATTGAAAGCGGTGTTCTGATCTTTTTCAGAAGGCGGAGACGTCGGGGACACAAATCCTATGGAAGAAGCGTCTTTGGCTGAATCCTGAAACATCGTCTCGAGTTGAATCCGGGATCCGGTAAGAGCGGCGGCTGTGGAAAACCTATGAAGCCAGGCGGATGGGGTATTCCTCCGCTGGCGGTGTCCAGATTATTCCTCGATTCTCCCCCTATGTCTATCAGCATCGCGTCCTGAGCCTCGGCCATCACCTGCGGATCCGGCTCGTATTCCACGTTGTAATTCTTGGCGATTTCGATCAGATACTTTTCCACGAGCAATTTCGACGGTGACTGCACGCTCATTTTATGCTTAAGCTTCTCCGATATGGTTTGTATCGCCTCCTCTCGGCACGCTTCCGTATACTGTCTGCCGTATTTGGACGTTAGGATATCCGCTATGACCTTAATTTCTTGCACATCCGTCTGGATACGAGGTGCCGCCCAAATGATGGTGGATATGGCCTCGGCCAAACCGTCATCAAGATTTCTGAAAATTTATATACGTTGAACGATTAAATCCCGCAACTATAAGTATTCTCTTGTGTATTTTGACTGAAATCTGAATTGCTCATTGAACGATACAACTTTCTGTTCAGATAAGATGACACTGTTGCAAATAACAAGATAAAAAAAACTAATGAATGATTTAGTACAAGTAACTAAAGTGAAGTAAGTAAAGCAATAAACACAAATATTCAAATAAATACAAATTACAGTCCTGTGAAAACAAAACTAGACATTGTTGTTGTCTAGTTTTGTTTTCACAGGACTATTACAATTAAAATTGGCTGTAATTAACATTGGCTGCGTTCAGCAGAACTCAGCGCTTAGTAAGCACTTTGCGCTTATTGTCTGTGATTGGGCTCTTGCAAATCCAATGCCAATGACAATCAACAATCGCAAAGCGCTTGCTAAACACTCAGTTCTGCTGAACGCAGCCATTGTGTCTTGATTACAGAGAGAATTGCCGTTGCTGTTACTGACTTCATTTGCTGAATGAGACCGAATCGCGCCAGGAGCAGGTCGCAGTACATCTCCAGAAGTTCCATCGCCTCCACCATGTAGTCCTCGCGGATGATGTGCTCCACCCGAATCTTCGCGCGCTCTGTCTTCCCGGCGGCGATGTAATCGGCAATCTCACGTCGCGCCTTCTGCGCCAGCTCCGTCTTCTTCTTCTCCAACAGTTTCAGGCGATTAATCGCCAGACGCAGATGCGTCTTCAGCTTCGTGTAATTCGGCCCGCTCGAGAACATTTTCGGCGCGTGTCATCCACTTGGTTAGGACTCTTTATTGCGTCGCACTTAAGAGTCTAATCTTACAATTATCTCATTTTAAACGTCTAAGAGGTGATGAGAATCAATCCACCACGTCTCGATTGGAATGACAGCTTCTTCTATGAAAATAACCTTCTCGTTAATCAGACAGATAACCCTTGCGTGGACGAAGTGGAGATCAAGTTGGCTCGTTTGCGCGTGTGCACGCGTGATAACAGTTCAATGGTTCGGTTCCGAAAAAACAATTCGGTTCCGAGAAATCAGTTCTTGGTAAACGGAGTTATACGCGATAGGACCGTTTCTCATGGATCTTCCGTACATCCGAGAGCACGTTCCAATCACAATACGTCTGCTAGTAAATCAACGTCTCTCCGCACAACGGGAATTGGGATTTGGGAATACTGTCAGTCTGTATACTTATATATAGTCAAAGTTCTGTCATTGTGTGGCTCGTGTGCGAGCCATTACTCAGCAGTAATCGACACATCGCTTAACGTTGTTGCGGAAATCGCTGACTGATCATGTAAATTTCTCATTACATATACATGACAATGATCACATAAGATATTTTTATGTCAGGACTGAAACTTTATAGTTCATGTGACATATATCATAGATTTTCAGTACCGACAGTGGAACCCGACCTGATAAGCAAAGTGTGTTTATTATCCAACCGGAATCGTTACCGTCAACCACCACTATCAATTCTTCTGTCGCGATCAAAATACTCTCTTTTATATTTTGTCAGTTCTGCGGAAAGTTATGTGCACTTCTATAAGAAACAAGGTAAACAGAAGTTCAGCAGAATAATTGTGTTGACACAATAATTTCTTTTTTAATTTATGAAAATTGTTTACTTTCTCACAAATATTTTAAATTTTGTAGTTTTGTCATAAAAAAATGTATGACAGTGTATTATTTACATATTATGTTTAGGAGCCTCCAGAATGCAACGATTTGATGCAGCATGCCAAACAGATATGTTGCACGTTTTTGAGATTTGTAATAATACAGCTGCATTTTCTGTTTGATTGTATTGTGAACTTTATCTTTGGTTTATACTATGACAAGAAAGCGAATAAAGTACCACCTGTGGAACAGAAGATATTGTTGGAAAGTGCAGTCTCTTTGGCTAAGATGATCAGGTTGAGTATTAATTTAATATTAATTTTTTCTTTTCAATTTAAATATTACCTAAGATCAAATGTTCGTTTTCTTTCAATCATGATGTTTGTGTACACTGTATATAGCAGCCTCTTTTGTTATGTACATAATAAAATAAACATACAAGACTCATCTGATTTACTCATTTCAATTGTTTGTAAATTGTGTATATTTTTGCATGTTATTTCAGAACAAAGCAAATTACATCGGAGGAAGTGGTGGGAGCTTTCATTGCAAGATGTAAAGAAGTAAATAGTTTGATAAATGCGGTTGTGGTAGAGAGATATGAACTAGCTTTGGAAGAGGCAAAGAAAGTGGATTTAATGATACAACAAGGCATCGATGAGGAAAAAATAAAAAAAGAAAAACCATTTCTGGGAGTTCCCTTTACCACGAAGGAGAGCAATCGAGCTCAAGGTTGGCAAAATCACCCAAAGAAATAAATTATTAATTTGGACAAAGCAATTGCAGCGATTGTTATTGATTGTTTTGTTAGGATTAATCCATTCTCTCGGTATGCTCGGTCGCCGAAACTATTGCTCTGAGGACGACGCCACGACAGTTCGCTTGTTGAAAGAGGCCGGTGCGATTTTAATTGCAAAAACCAATGTGCCAGAGCTCAACTTATGGACGGAATCGAGAAATAATCTATTTGGACAAACAAATAATCCTTACAACACCACCAGAACAGTAGGAGGCAGCAGTGGTGGAGAAGGAGCTCTAATGGCAGCAAGTGGTACTCCACTCTCTCTTGCTAGCGATATTGGAGGTTCCACTAGGATGCCTGCCTTTTTTAACGGATTGTTTGGTCACAAACCCAGCGAAGGTTAATGTTAATAATGTGTTGATTATTTTTTTTATTCCAAAACTTATTTACACACACCCGATAATTTAAGTTTCGATATTATGTATCAGGATTGACATCTGTATACGGAATTGGGTTACGTGAAGAACATTATCCGGATACCATGGTGGCAGCTGGACCAATTTGCAGACACACCGAAGATCTCGCACCTCTTCTAAAGGTATTGATTGGTCAAAAGCCCAGATTACAGGTGGACGACCGGCTGAAAAATTTGCAAATGTATAAAAACGGGCTCAGATTAAGACTGGATGAGTCGGTGAATGTGAAAGATCTGGAAGTGTTCTATCAAGAGAGTTCTGGAGATTTGAGAGCGAGCAAAGTGACCAAGACCATGCGGACCACAATGAGAAGAGCTGTAAAACATTTAGAAAAACTCACCGGCTCCGCAACAAAGGTAGAAATCTAGTAATTCGAAACGTTACGCTACATACTTATATGCGCGCATGTGAGAGAGATTTTGTGTCTACGAAGAAAATTGAAACACGTACATAAATTGTGTTATATTCGTACAGATTAAAATACCGGGTTCTGAGTACAGCTTTAAACTGTGGAGATATTGGATGACTTGCGAGAATGTCAATTTCAGAGAAAACATAACATGTGGAAAAGTAAGGATTAAGATATGTTGCATTTCATACAACACGTTTTTTTTATTTCACACATGTATAAATATCAGTTGATGAAATTAGAATCTTATCATATTTTGCGAAATTCGTTGCTTTCTTCTCGATGTCACGCGTCAACATTTTGCAGTACTCCACCAGCGCGATCAGAGAAGTAGCTAATCTGCTCACTGGAAATTCGCAATTGACGTTAGCTGCTGTTCTCAAATTGATAGACGAGGACTTCTTTCCGCAGGAGAACGCGGAATGGGCAAAAAGCGTCACCGCAAAAGCGAAACTATTCTTAGCGGTAAGTATTGAGAGCGAAAATTTAACAGCAAACAGAGATCAAAACTCTTTCGTTTAAACATTTAAATGGTTACGGAATGACAAACATTTTGCTTGGTTTTCTATGTCAAGTTAACATTACATCTTGTTAACAAATTCTGTTAGATCATTGCATCTCTTTCTCATTCATTCATTCATTCAGATATACTATAAAATCTGTTTCCACAGGAGACATTGGGCGACAATGGAGTGCTGTTGTATACTTCAGCTCCCTTCCCCGCCAGTTATCATTACTCCGCATTTTTGAGACCTTATAACTTTGGCTATTGGTGTTTCTTTAACGTCTTGCGATTCCCAACTCTCCAAGTGCCGATGGGTCTGGACGAACAAGGCTTGCCAGTCGGTATTCAAGTAAGAATCTCGACTCGAATATTATTTTGAAGCGTATTTTTTGCTTGATAATGATTCTTCTTTGTACTTTGATATCCGGAACTTTACGGCAATGTTTCTGGCGGAAGTAGTTTATAATACAGAGTCGTTCGTTATTTTAAAATTCGCGTAACGTTCTCTTTAAAATTGCAGGTGATAGCAGCTCCGTACAATGATCATCTGTGTTTCGCGGTTGGCAAAGAACTCGAGAGAGAGTTCGGTGGTTGGGTTCAACCATAGTGTCTTTAAAGGATATTAACAAAGTCACCTCAAAAGATCTTAGCATTTACACAACGCAAACAACTCATACTCCAACGTAATTAACTTAGGTTTTGGGAATATCTCTTGGGAGTTTTATATCTGTTAGTATCTTGGGAGTTTTATATCTGTTAATATATAAGTGTCTCGTTGTAACTTAATTTTCTTACAGATGTGTGTTATAAAGCGAACAAAATTATTTTTTTAACAATTTATGTATGTAATACTCTTACGTATATACTCAACTTGTTATGTCATTTTTTGGAATTGATTTCGATAAAGCTCACGTAACTCGCTACTCGCGTCAGAAGCTACAAATATCTTGTTTTTCTACTTTATTTATTAAAATTGATGTGTGTGTACATATGTATATTTGTTTTGTGAATCGTATACTTCTGTTCACAAAGATTGAGAGTTTTGGAGAATTTCCCAAAAATGCTGCAAATTCTCTCCTTCCTTCTCTTTCAATTTACCAATTTTTCACGCAGCACAAACGTCAAGTTCTTTTACGGTAAAAAAAGAAAAAAAGAAAATCTTTGCAACTTCCTAATTGCCACCCGCTTCCCCCGTCACGCGGTTCTGACGGATGTTGTAGTTCCGTATGTAGAGGTGGAGTTGCGCGACAATCGGTCGGCGAGGTTCGTTGCCGCCGCAAGGAAAGGGAGGTGTGTGTGTGTGTGTGGGCAGTGCCGCCTCGCCGCGCAACAACAGCGACGGGGAGGAGGTGGGAGTCGCTCGCTGCTGTTGCGGTGAGGTATGTCGCGCGCGACCGCTCCATTCACTTGTCGGACGTCGTCGCGATCGTGCGTGTCCGTTCCGTTGATCCCCGCATCCTCCACGGACCCCGTGTCCCTCCCGTCCCTCTCCCTTTCCCCCGTCGCGATCACGTCGTCGACTAGCAGCGCGACTTCTTTAAAGCTCGGTGATAGATACAACCGCGCGATTTTACGCGACGGTGGGCGAAGATCGGTGCGTCGCACGAGTGCGTGGTATAATTTCGCGGGGCCCGAGTGTGTGTTGTCGTTGCCACGAAGAGAGCCGTTTGCTGGTTGAAAAGTGCAATTCGCTGCCGCCGCTCCCATTCGTGCGGTTGATTCCCTCTTTTATACATACATAGACGCACACACACACACACACACATACGTGAGAAGGATCTACGCTTCGCGATTCCACGGCACGAGAGATGACGGTCGCTGGAAAGGTGAGCCTTGCCGGATCTAGCTGTCGATTTCTTCTTGTGTCGCCGTGCGATTCTCGCGCTTCGGACAAGCAATCGCATCCGGAATGTGAACCCGATCGCGGGTCATTGAAACGTGGCAGTTTTGTTTGTTATTTAGAGAGATTGTTGAAATTGTCATTTAGAGATTTTATAAGTCATATCGTGCGTATCTTTCTGTCTGTCTTTCTCATTTAGAAAGAGAACAACGTTTGTTTCCAAACGTTGATTATTCGCGGATTCGCAGAACTTGGTTTTTCCGAGAACGTTCGGATCTTCCTCCTCCGAGAGATCCGTTCAAACTTTCTTCGTTTCACATTGTTTGCCAATTTGTTGACTGATGACAACGCGACCCCCGTGTTCTCTCTTTTTCCGGATTTATTATACATTGTCGAGAGCGCGCGATAAGATATCGAACCGTGTCGGACCGTGTCCGGGAATTCCTCTTCTTCCTCGTCTTTCGATCATTTTAAATTAACAAGTAATTTAGATACGCAATTGCGTGGGAAAATACAAATCTTCGGCGCGAGAGATACGCGAGAAAAATGGCCTTCTCCAATTTTGCGCGCTTTTTCCATTCTTTTCTCTATTTCTACGCTCACAACAAAAGAGTAGTGAGGAGGGGAGGGAGGGAGAGACCGTAATTATTCTACCGGATGCTAAAATTTCTCAACACGCGCGCGCGCGCGCGCTTTCGCCCATCTTGTGGCGTGATGATGTTACATACCGTAATCGGTCTGACGTTAAACGTGACTATAATTATCCGCGCGATTAGCTGTCATCCGGTTTATAATCGAGTCATCGCTCGGTCGCTAATTGGTCGTCCGATATCGTCGCTGATAACGGGGCGACGTGGGGGCTGAGTTTTCCTCGTGTAAGTATACGCGCGTCATTCCCCTCTTGCGCGTAAACAATTCGTCACGCGCTTAAACAAATCGATAACGATACCGTTCGAAAACTCCTGAGTTCGCGGTAACGATTGGTTCTCACTTTGGAAATTTTTAGTTCACTTATCACATAGATGCAAATCGAGACAAAACAAAATGATAAAAAGTTTTTCTCAATGTTCTCCAGTAAAGGAGAGGAAAAAACGATTGTCGCTTCGAAGATGAATTGAACGAAACGCTCTTGCCGGTTCCCTCACTCGGCGAGAAAAGCGGAGGATGTGCCGTTCCCGGACGTAATACATAATATCCGAAACGAGAGAAAAAAAAAAAAAAAAAGAACGATCGGTGCCGCGTGCGCGCGCGCGCTCTCGAAGGCTCGCTTCCGGGTTGGAATACTTGACGTTCTGGCCTTTCACGCAATCGCGAGAGAGTACGGGCAAAGTGGACAGCCGCGCGCGCGATCGGCTCGCATTAATCATTCGAAACTCGCGGCGGCTCGCACCGGTCCGCGCTCGGATTGGAAGTGTGTCGAGTCCGGTTGAATCTCGCACACACACACACACACACACACCACACCTTTGATGAGGAATAAACGCGCAGAGACTACGCGGGGACTAACAAACGAGCGGATGTGTACGTTCTCTTTCCGGGACACATTTTCGTTTCAATCGAGAAACCTCCGATCGATCTCGCTTGTGGATTTCGCACAAATGGAAACGTTTATGGCGCTTTGACCGATCGCCAAAGCATCATAACTTCGCAGAAACTTTTTTTTATTATTTCGGTTGAATCGCAAGTGAAAATTATTTTCAAGACGCGTAACAACTCGCGCCGCTTTGCTCATCGCATGAAGTTTCTCCATTGATATTGACCCACTTGTAGTCCCAATATGCGCTCCCGCATATTTTTCCCGACGTTGTCGAGACACTCGTTATTATGCGCGAGCGACAATCTCGTATAATAACGCGTATAAATCGTTTTGGGAATTTTTTTCCAATCAAAAAAATAAAATACAAATGTCAACCGCGGCGATGAATGAACGTTCTTTTTCTCATCCTCTCGCGTTACGCGCGTCATTAAAAAAAAAAAAAAAAAAAAAAAAAACGTGGGTGACAGCGCAACACTTAATATTGTTAAACGCATTTTGTCGCGTCGTAATTTGTTGGACGGACAAAATATCGTGAGACGAGTCGAAAAAAATGAAGTTGCAAAGTATGACGTAGAGATTGTGCAAGATCCTTCTTTCTCTATCTCTTTCTCTTCTTTACGGTGTAATACTTATACATATGCATACGCGCGTATTCTGTAACACACATTTTATATAGCCCGAGCTTACGCGCGAGCCGACATCGGAATAAATTAGGTGGGTTTTGATACCGGTATCCCGCGGCACCGTCTTCTTTCTGTGTTTCTTTCTCTTCGCCCGTGTTCTCTGTAACGTGTCTCCTATAAACGCGCCGCGGAACCAGTTTCGGGAAATATTTGAAGATGGACCACCGCGCGGCACACACCGTGTGTCAAAAACACTTTTCTTCCGTGTACACAGACGTTGCAAATTGATAAAATCTATATAGGAAGATAATATAAAAGTGACGTCGAAAGGGAAGGGGAGGAGAAAGAGAGGGACGCGCCTGCAGACACATCCTTTCTCAATTCTGTATTTTTTACATACAATTAAAAAAAAAAATTATTCTTTCATCAATTTTATGAGTGCAATATTAAAAGAAAACAAAATGCGCGCAGTTCTGGCGTATAACTTGTGCGTATAAACACTCGATGTTGTTCGTTAAAAAGCGAATGACAAACGTTGCCGGGGGAGAACGCGGGAGAGAAAGTATGGCAGCGACTAAGGAACTTTCTTTGGAAAATCGCCGTCTTCCGGTTGATCTATCTTTTCACGGACTTTCTAACAGAATTGCTATATTAAAAACCATTACGCGCCACCTCACGACGGTCACGTTTCTGTGTGAGGAGCGAGCGTCTCACACGCCCCCGATCGTGTACGAAGAGAATTCGCGCGTGTCCGGGATCGACTTGTTCCGGAAAAAAAAATAAGTATTGATGCGGCGATTTTACACGTCAAAAAGAAAAAAAAAAAAAATATTCAAGTGAACGCTTTGATCGCGTGACAGAGACGCGATTTAATTTTGTCGTCTTCGATACATTCAAAACGACGCGGCTCAGAAAGACCCGAAACCAAGTTCCCCCGGCAAATCCCATGACGCAACGCCGCGACCACAAAAATGTAAATTGAAACGACGATTCATTATGGTAACTTTAATAACGCATAGAGAAGAAATAACGCGCTAGGAACCGTACGTTCTACGGAAGAAATAAATGTTTAAAAGATTACATTGACTTGTGGAAAAGCGAAATATATATATAACAAACAAATTCTCTGACGTTCGCTTTTTACGTTACACTTCGTCAAACTGAATCAAATTTATTTTTAAATTACTCCAATCAAAGAGAAACGTGCTCTGTAAACTTTGAATGAGTTTGACACAATCACTGCCGGAATAAAATAAATGAACGTGTGTGTGTGTGTGTGTGGAACGCGCAAGGATAAAATAATTTGTGTTACTTGTAATTGAACATATTAATTATTCACACATGGTTAACAATTAAAATGTTCCGTGAAATGTATTTTTTTAATTTTACATATGCTTTTTTTATAATAATTATATACACACGTATAATTTAAATTTTTTAGCTTTTTGCACGTGGTGGATTTCCACTTGTTGCGCGCGGTGTTTTCACCTGTTGCGCTATCGCAAGCGCATATGATGCGAAAAATTTCGTTGTCGCTCTACACCTGTAACGTTACGTCGTTCCGTCGTCGCGCCGGTTGGAGCAGAGGCGGCCCTGATAACCGCTACACGCTTAGTCTTTCTCTCTTGCCCTCGCGTCTCTCTGCTTTCACCTAGATCTCCGCTAATGGTTACATCCGCCAACCTGGGAGAGCTATGCCCCGTTTACGATAATTTCTTGAACCGGAGACGAATCGCGCGCGCGCACAAATTTTCTCTCATCTTTGAACCAAATTCGACTTTTGTTACATCACAAATTCAATTAAAGAAAAAAGGAAAAATGTTTAATAATTTTAGCGCACTTTCGCGTTTGCAATAACAAATATATTGTGAAATTATTCGCAGTTCGATCCGTCCATGTGTGTGTGCGTTTGAAAATAAATGACTTAGAAATTACTGCGAATTGTTTCAGTTGAATTTTGTGAATCGTTTCTCTTACGTAGTTGCTTCTCGCTAAAAATTCTCGTTTTATTTGCGATATATTGCGTTTTTCTCTCTGTGTTTATGTAAGATGCGCAGCGCGCGCAAACCGCGTCGAATTGCGAGCTAATTCAAACGAACATAATTGGGTCACTGCTGAATCGACGACGGAAAAAGTGGACGCAGTAATATATATACACGTTTTATATATATATATCGCGGGCTAGGTCAAACGTGTAAAAATCTAACGAGGACTCGGTTAAGTAACGGAACGTAAACGCGCGATAGGAAATAGCACCGAGCTATATAGATTGCTTGTTATTTGCTTGTCGACACTGTGGCCAATGCAACTTCGCAAATCGCTCGTTTCCGCGTTGTTTCGCCGTTTACTGCCGCCTATCCCGCAAACGATCGCTATTCTAAATCCAAAGTGTCGCTGCTTGTGGTTATTTCTATTATTATTATTTAATTTGCGGTTGCTCTCCACGTTGATATATATTCTCTCTCTTTCTTTTTGTCTATCTCCAATTTATTAAAGAATCTTGTTTGCTTCCGTTGCAGAGATACGTGGACTGTACAGTTCTGGGAGCAGGTAGCATGCCGGACGCGGAGGACTCGTCATACGACAGCGACTACGAGGCCGAGGACGCGACCACGGCGACGACAACGACGACGACAACGACGATGACAACAACAACAACGACGACGACAGTGATGCGACGTCCGCGATCTACAGAGTCGCAGGTATCACATCCGGCTGCACATTCGGACGTGTCTCGTACTACCTCCGACACTTTGGCGGCCGAGTTCGCCGAGTACGTCACCATCCAGGAACCGTCCCCCACGCAAAGTCCAGGTGAAGTTCCGTCGAGGGGCTTGAAGAAACACAAAAATACAAAATGAATAACTTTCGTATATTGATGAACAATATTTCCGTTCAGGTTACACCGCTCGCGTGGAGTTCGCTCTGAAGCTGGGCTACACCGAAAGATTGGTACAGGCAGCTCTACAGAAGCTCGGGCCAGATCCGGGTCAGAACGAGCTGTTGGCCGAGCTGATCAAGCTCGGGGCGACATGTTCTCCGAAATTCAACGACAGTTCCGAAGAGCAGGACGGCGCATTGGACGCTGACGCGGGCACGGACAAGGGCGGGGGGTCGATCTTGGCTTCGACGATGACACCGGCGACGACCACGACCACGACGACAACGACGATGACGACGAACACGATCACGTCGACCGATTTGAGGCCAGTTGTCATCGACGGCAGCAACGTCGCCATGAGCCACGGCAACAAGGAGGTGTTTTCCTGTCGCGGTATCAAGATCTGCGTCGACTGGTTCCGCGCCAGAGGTCACAAGGAGATCACCGTTTTCGTGCCCAAGTGGCGAAAAGAAGCCTCCAGACCGGACAACCCGGTCGTCGACCAGGAGATACTGAGCGAACTCGAGAGAGACCGCTTGCTGGTGTTTACGCCCTCCAGGTTAGTGAAGCTCGCACCAAGCTAATCGTCTAATTCGGGAAGATCGAGCTGATTCATTAAAGTTCTTGCATATGTATATACTCGCTGCAGCAGTTATCTTGAATGATGACGTCAGAAGCAAGAAAACACGCGCCTAAAATTGATGCGCATTAAAATATGATAACAAGAGTTTTCTCTCGTACGCTTCATTTCATTTGAAAGTCTCCCAAATTGAACAATCAATTATTTGCTAATACTTAATTTTTTTTTTTATTGTGAAGATAAAGAGAAAAACAAGTAAATAAAATTGCAAGAAAAAAAATAAGATGCAGAAAAGAGATTGCAAGAAAAAAATAAGATGTAGAAAAAAAATAAAATGCAATTTCACGGTGAGAGAACGCAAAAAGAGGACATGTAATTATTTATTAAAATTAAAAGGACAATTTATAAATTTTAGTCAGAGAGAAAACAAAGAGAGTTGCGACACGAGATTTAAAGCTGAGAAAACGTCAAAGCGGGAGATATATATATCTCGTTTAGGTTCTCCACCAGACTTGCTTTGCCACCGACTAATATTATCAGGAGCTGGAATAACCGGCTTCATGTTGATCTATCGCGCGGACTCAAACCGTCTCAAGGATTTTCCATCTCCCCTTTTCTACTTCTTTCTTTTTTTTTTTGTTCGCTGCTCTTCTCGCATATTTCGCTCGCCGCGGTACGGAAGCGAATCGCGTTTGATTTCGCGAGTCGCGATAATGTTGCATCAAGAGAACGAGAATGCAAATTGAGAAACGCAACGAGAACGCAAAGAAAAATCTTGCTCAAATCACGTTAGAATTTTTTGGCGGGCGCAACGTAACTTATGTAAATATGATTCTCGTTATTTGTAATGATATTACATAAAAACATTATTTTCTTCACGCTTAAAAACCGCGTTCGATGTGCCTTGCTCGCAGATTGGTGGGCGGCAAGCGCATGGTGTGCTACGACGACCGATACATTCTGAAACTGGCCGCGGAGGTCGACGGTATCGTCGTCAGCAACGATAACTATCGGGATCTGGCGCAGGAGAATCCGGAATTCAGACGAGTGGTCGAGGAGAGAATTCTGATGTACAGTTTCGTGAACGATCGATTCATGCCGCCGGACGATCCGCTCGGCAGAAGCGGACCCACTCTGGAAAATTTCCTCAGGATAACACCGAGAAAGGTCGACCCCGCGCCTCCGTGTCCCTACGCCAAGGTAATTTGATTCTTTTCTTTTCTCTTGGTGAGAAGAAAATTTTTCAGCAAATGAAGAAAACAAAGCGCGTTTCTTTCTACTAGTAGCGGGAATAAAATCGAACACGTTTGTTTCGTTGTGAATTCTTGTAGAAATGTACGTACGGTAACAAGTGCAAGTTCCGGCATCCCGAAAGAGGTTCGCATCCGCACAAATCCGTGACGGAACGACTGGTCGAGCACGCGCAGCGACACTTACAGGCTCGCGGGCCCAGTTTGAGTTTGCCGTTACCGTCCACCACCGTATCGGTTTCTTCGCAACATCCGCCATTGTGCAAGGCCAGATCGACCGTGCCGCCGAGCGTTGTTTCATCCTTGTCGTCCGTTCCAAAGAGCAGATCGGTAGAAAATGTTACGTCAGATTTACCCGTAACTAGTCCCGCCATATACAGCCAGCAAATGACCTCTACACAGAATCCCGAAGGTAATAATCGTCAGAGAACAGCACGGACAACTCAATATTGTTGTTTCTTATATTTTTACTAAATATAATCATTAGATAACTTAGCTCCGACAGAGCTCGTGTTTTTATTGAAGATTATCTTTCCACAGTGAACTGGACTATGTCGAGAGTCAACAATTCCGAGCCGGAACCGGGAAACATGCATCGTAAATTGCAACGGCAATTAACTTTGAACCCGTCGTGCGATCCGCGACTTTATCGGCTCAGGCGATATCAGCAGCCACAACAGCGGGTCAGTCAGCCGCCGCAACAGCAACCGTCAGCCGTCGCTTCTTCGCGTTCCAACATGCAACACCGTCCGTTGACGAGACACACCAGCAACGAGTCGTCATATCCAGTCACTGCCATAAGGTACAACCTCGATTTGAATGCGTTTCCATAAAAAATTTTAAAGAATGAAGATTATTCGCAAATTAAATTTGTTTTTCTCCCAATTCTCCCAACAAAAAAATAATAGAAAATATACACTATAACTCAGCTTGCATATTTTGAAATCTGTGATTTCAGTTGGGACCATCCGGATCATCTTCAGCATCACCAGCACGTAACGCGCATCGCTTCCGCGCCGGACTCTTACATGGCCTGGCCGCCACACGGCACCGCTGTCATGCCGCCGTCGCGGGTGCAGAGGCTCGGCACTTCGGACCCTCAGCTGAACCTGCTGCCCGCGTCGTCTACGAGCCTGCACATACCCTGGGGAACGCAGGTGCAAGACGCCCGACGTCGCCTGCACTACCATCTCGCCAACATTTTTCCGGAAGAACAAGTGCAAGCCGTAATGTCGCTTCATCCCCACGAGACCGACCCGCAGCAGATTTGCGCCGCCATTCTGGCAATGTTTCCGAAAAATTAGAATCAACGAATTACACGCGCGAATTATTCGCGCGCTTTCTAAACATTGACTCGCTACGATTATTTCTTCTCACATGGATGTTACAACAATAACAAGGTTGCAAAGAAATCGAAACTATATACTTGAGAAACGAGATATTTCGGTAATTAGCGAAAAAACTACTACGTAAAAAATTCCAATTGATCGAAATGGTCACGGATTTCTAGAATTTAGAAGCGTTTTGAAACGTTGTCGGATCGTAAAACCTCTCAGCGCGTTTTCCTCTTGCTAACCGAGAGCTAGCAATATTTCGTGACAGAGAAGACGCGAGAGATATGACAGCTAACAATCCAGACAACGTAATCCAGAGAACCTTCTTAGAAACGTCTGACTCAGACGTCTTGTTTAGACGTTTGCGTGGGAATAAGTAATGAAAAGAAAAAATAAAACAAAAAAAGAACAAAAAAAGAAACAACCGCGCTTTCACGAGCGTGCGTTAGCCTAGGGCATTAAAAGACACGAATGTTCGTTATTACATTATTCGCGGGGAACAAAAAAAAGGTGAGAGGTTCTATACTTTTATCTCTACTTTAGTATTCTTGACTACAAACTCGCCAAACATCATCTCGCATTTCACCGATCTGTAATTTCTCGAATCGGAAATCGTTGGAAACTTTTTGTTTTTTTCTTTTTAATCGAGAAAACCAGAACACTTTCGCACTTTACGCGCGAGATGATACTGTGAGTGGCGGTTGTTCACATATAGCGGCTGTGAATTATGAAAAGCCTGTATGTATACACACACATGCATAGTTAATATATATATATATATATTATTGCCGTTTGAAGATAACGCCTGTAATACACAGACATTTTCTAACGTGGTAAAAGTGGCAGAGGGGAAAAAACTTTTGCACGTACGCGCGCGATGCGATCC
>QVNZ01021691.1:0-15923 GCA_014825645.1 Pseudomyrmex dendroicus
CCTCCCAGTGTATTTACCGAAACCGAGTTCGGCACACACACGCCCGGCAACTAGCCGAATCGAAGTCGATATTTGCCAAAACCCGTATTTCAGGTAGTAGGTTTACATCGAAACTAGGTTCGGTGGTTACACAGCGTCACTCGATCGGGACGATCTTTGCGGGGATCGCGATTTGCATTGGAATTCGTATTAGCGTACCGTGCTATCATCCGTGTATTTAGTAATGCCTCCGATCTTAAATTTAATAAGCGATCGCGCGAAAATAAATATTGGGTGTAGCGCGCCGATACGATATTTAGATAATTATACGCGCACGGCGTCGACGACGACGACGATCGCGCGCGTATTGAATATGCAAACGCGCGCGCGCGTGTGTCTGCGTTCTCGTAAAAAAAAAAAGAAAAAAAAAACAAAAACCAAGCCTAATCTTTTCAATCGCCCCCGATCATCTCCGCACCGCGCGTATAATTCAAAATCGTTACTCGATTTTCTTCGAAGTAAATCTCTCTCTCTCTCTCTCTCTCTCTCGTCGCGGTTATTTTCTATTATCGGATTCTTTTCTTCCCGAGGAGAGAATAATATCCTTCCGCCGATATATACGATCTTTCGAGCCCGTTCGCAAGCAAGTCTTCTCCGGTCGATACGTTGCGATAGGCGTATCCTTGGCACATACGTGTTCTCGCAAGCAGCGGACCGGTGGAAGCGCGCACCAACGCCGACTTCCATCGTTGTGATTTACGACTGCCGACGCGCGCGCCGCGGGCCGACGTTCTCTTCCCGAGGGAGAACAAGACGGAAACACAACTCTCTTCGCCGAAAGAAGTTTGCCTGACCGCGCGATGCGCGTGTAAACATCGCGGCGGATAAGTACCGATAGTTAGCGCGCTCGTTAAACATCGCTATATTCGCGCCCTCCGCGCGCGCGCGCGCCGTCTGCGCTTCGTGTCTTCGCCAGAATCTTTCTTGGATTTTATATCAAAAACGCGTGACGATTCGCGAGGAAAATTTTCGCGATCAATCTTCTCCGGGATGAGAGAACGTCGTCGATTCGATTTGTTCGTCACGAACGCGGAAACGTCACGCGGAATATAACGAATCGACGTGAAATAATGAATTTCTCTCTCGCCCAAGTTTGCGGGCGAGATAACTCGCGAGCATCGCGCGTTGACGTGAAATAATTCCGCGCGCACATATCGGACGTGAGATGCAAATATGCGTGCGCGCAATGTAAATTCGCGATAACTCACTCACAAACTTGGACCTTGTCATGGTGATAAATACACCGGGACTTAGAGAATATACTGTTCCTGTCGACGATCTTTTCTATGCACGCGTGAGCCGCGGCGGTCTTACACCTGGCGTGTGTGTGTGTGTTATCCTCTCTCGTGTCGGTATCGATTACTCACAATAAACTCGCGCCATTTAACACTTGTGCGCGTTCGATACGGAATATACGCGGATCTTCTCACATCCGCGGGTCTTTCTCTTACGCGGACGCAAGAGAGTGTGTATTCAGTAAAATTACGACTATTCTGACAGCCGTAATTACGATGTTATGGGCGGAATATCTTCATAAGCCGCGCGCGCGCAGCGCAGTGAAACTGGTTTAGAGGCATCGTATAGACGATGCGCATTTCGAATCGCAAACCTTCTTCCAATTGACTCTGTGACAACGTAGTTAGCGATATTTGCACCGGTGGCGAGTTTTCTATCTCGCTTTTATTAGGAAAGAGACGAAGAAGAAGAAGAAGAAGAAGAAGAAGAGAAATTCTGAAATATGTGATCGAGAATAAAGATTTCGCCTCTCGCGCTTTAATCTCGTACGGTTCTTGATTCATTTTCTTGATCCTCGGGAAATTTCACGAGGGTGACATTTGGACAAAGGTGGATTTCGAGCGCCAGAGCAAACTAACTAGTAGGGAAAAGAGAGGGAGAGAGAGAGAGCGGCAAATATATAGTTTTTCTCTCCCCTTCTACGAGGGAAGTTCTTAGAGGATCCCTCGGCGAAAAGGGTTTCTAGCTTCTGGTGATTGGTGTAAGTTAGCCCTCTGGGCAGAGAAAACGGTTTCGCGGGGCGCATGCGCGCGCCGCCACGGGGATCCCCCTTTGCTTTAGGGTTAGCCGCGGTCCTCCCTGCGGCCAACAGCCCAGGATGACACGCCCCGGGCTACCAGATCAATAAGATCCCTTATACTACCTACCTACCAACCTACCTCTTTGGTTACGCCCTGAGATACATCGTCTCCGGCGGTTTAAATTCGCAAGTAGGAACTACGTTTACACCGTTAGATGGTGGCGTGTATCTCTCGGCAGCTACGACGTTCCGGAAGCTGCTGAGCGAGACGTCGCGGCGTCTCTTCTCCCGTCGTCTTCGCGTTCCGGGGGTTGTTTTTATTTGGCGCGCGCGAAATATATCCAGAATATATAGACGGCGGGTTTTGCAATATTTTATTCGCGTATCGAAAGTCGGAGAGAGTCGCTTTTTTGTGTACGCGCGATTCTTACAAAAAATACTTTTTACATAAATTTTTCCGCCAGATAAACAGAAATTGTGACCACACATTTAATCTCAATAACGGTTTAGTTCTGTTCTATACCGCGCAAAGCGATGTTTAAAAAAGTGCACAATACATAAGTTTAGCGGGGTAGCATTTCTGTGTGTATTTTTTGAGTTTATTCGCGTGTCAATAAAAATAAAACACAAAAAAACAAACAACCGATTTGATACTAAATTTCAGTCCGAGTTCTTTCGCTTATTGATAAAAAAAAAAAAAGAAAAAAACAACAACAAACGCGCTTATTATATACCTCGTGATTCGTAACGCGAATATATAATATTCTCCAATGTCAACTACTCGTGTATATATCCCTTGGAACACGATACGACGCTCGCGGAAAATAACCGCGCGGGGCGGTTTGTTTGTGACCCATTAAACGTGAACAACAATTTTCCATCGCGCATAGTGCATTCGCGAAAATATACGAACTGCATTACACAGATGCGTTACGTTACAAACAAAGTCCCGCAAATGGGTGCGCGTAAAGCGAGAAAAAAAAAAAAAAAAATTGCAGCGCGCGGTCGTCGCAATGGCCGAGCGTGCAATTGAAAAGCCGCGGAGGTAAAGTATCGCGAAAGTAATTACAATTGCCGGTCGGCCGGGGGAAAAAGGGGTGAAAGTGGGAGCGCGAGAGAAAACGAGAGAGAGAGAGAGAGAGAAAGACAGAAAGAGAAAGAAAGGGGGCGGAGGAAGTGCACGCGTCAAAAAAATGACCGTAAAAAGATGACCACACGTCGGACACGCAGCTCGATGACCGTGTCTCGTTAAAAGACCTACCTCCCTTCCAATTTTGCCAGGTCGATCTGAAATTTTCTTGCAAGCTCGCGTGCACGCCCTGGGCTGTCACGATTCGGAACCTAACTGCCGCCGCGTTCGTATAACCGATTCAGGAATTCCTCGTAAGGTAATTTCATCGTCAGGAATTCCTGCGCTGTGCACCTCGCGTATACACTTCTCTCGCCCGCTTACGTACGTACCTACCTACCTCGTTCGCGAGAGAGCGTCTTAATCTTCCCGTACGTGTCTATGAAGTGACGAGCAATTGCATAGAAATTACACGATACGCTGTTGACAGAGTAAACGCCGATAAAGCGAACGCGGACGCAGTCACCGAGAGGCTGACTTTACAGTTACGTTTCCTCGGAATTCGGCGAATTCCGCGTTTGTTAGTTCGTATTTAAAAAAAAAAAAACTACAACTACATTGTGCAGCCAGAGATCCTCGTAATTTCTCGGCGGTCTGACTCGGGTTTAATTAAAAGCTCTCTCCCCCCCCCCAAAAAAAAACGTTGTCCAGACGTCTTCATCAATGTCAGCGTGTCTAGAAAGGGCTCGGGTCAAAAATCAAAAACAGGAAGGACATGTTCCGCGTGATTGCCGGAGGAATTCCATTCAGTTTATTGCTCAGGTAGCTGATCAAAAATCTACCCTCTCCGAACTGCCGTCGGCTGCAACCGACGGGTCGTCGACCAGAACGATGGTCTGGTCACAATCTGTGTGTTTGCGTGGTCAGCGCGCGGTTCGTGTGGACCGAGGCCGGTACGGTATGGTGTAATTAGTAAAGCGACGCGAGAATTACTTCGTGAGAAATATCGACTCAGCGAATTTATATTCAAATTGTTACCGCGTGCTTTTCTCGACATAATTTTCCCATTTATCGGCCTTATCTTTGTTGCGCTTAGTGTCTTTAGATGTGCGTATAAATTTTTCGGATCTTTATTGCACCGTGAAAAAATGCTATAACATTATCTTATAATTTTTACACATCGCAGTTTCGACGAAACTTTTTAGAAGTGTGTTGCAGGTTCTTAGAAGAAATATTTTGTGCTGCAGCACACGCCGTGCGCGAGATATCGGCGAGATATCGAAAGGAAGGTCCGATCGAAATTCCCGTCCGTAAAAAATTCATCGATCGCAGATTCCGGGCGCAGGAGGATTGCGAGATCGCGTGGCGAGATGCTCCTCGCGAATCGGCCGGCGATCGCGCGAGGTATAGGAGGGCGGGGCGCGGCGGGGCAGATGTTGCCGCGATATAGAGAGAGAGAGACCCCATCCTTTATTCGCAAAATAAAATCACCACGACGTTATCCGGGGGTTTATCCGCGAGAATGCTCGGCGCGGAGCCGGTGTGCGGCTGCGCGAGCCAATCCGGGACCGGTCTGGGCGTCCCGTCTCCTCGCGGCGTGCAACGCGCAGCGCGGTTCTATTGGGCCCGAGCCCGACGCGACCGACCAATGCAACCGAGGCGAGGATCGATCCGGGCCTTAAGGCCCGTCCCAGTTCCTACCCCGGCCGCTCCGCCGGCGCGTCGTCTATCTGGTAGCTAAGGCCCCGCGGGCGCAGTAACCCTCGAGTCCTCCTGCGTGTACGACGGTTTAAGGCGAAACCTATACAAAGGTCGGGATATCGGAAAACAATATCCGCGGTGCCGGTAACCTGATACATCTCGGGCTCACGGTCCATCCGTTCTGCCTCTCTCCGTCTTTTATTCTCTCCCCTTCGCTTCCTTCCTCTTTTGTGCGTACCGCTCTCTCGTTACCCGCTCCCTCCCGTCCTCTTCACCAAGGGCCTACGGGGTGGCTCGAGAGAGCCCGGACGCGGTGTCGCGAAATTTCATTAGACACCGCGCGAGTCGGGGAACCCGTCGCCGAGTTACAAGTGCAACAACAGTGAAAGAAAACCGGGCCCGGTTTCCGCGTATAGCTTCGTTTTCGGCTGGGACCCGACCGACCGCTCTTCCCGTTCGTTTTCGGGAGAGCTTGCGCACGTGTGAGCGTCCGTGATATCGAAATTTCCGACCACAGTGCCCAGTCGAGAACGGATGACTGGACGGTGGTAAGGGACATCCGCGGACGCCGCCGCGAAGAGGACCCTGTTTACTTCGATGACTCGCATCTCGCATTAGCGCCGAGAGAGAGCCAGTACCTGTTGGATTCCGAGAGAAGTGGGTGCGCGTATGTACAGTGGTGTCATCGAGTGCTTTCGCGGCGGACAGCTTTTCGCGCCTCCGAGCGATGGACGAACAAGTGTAGGGAGAGAGTGAGAGAGAGAGGGATACGGAGATCGAATCGCGGAGAGTATCTCGTGAAACCGAGCGGTGTTATAATCCCCGCGATCGTGTATCAGTTGTTGAAAATTATACGTGGACGTTCTTCGTGCTAAGAGTGACCGAATGCCGAACCTAGACTACTACAACACCGCGAGAATGCATCAAATGGTAAACTCTTTTCAAAATATACTAATTGTAGTCTCGCTTGTTCGCTTACGATAACGTGGTTATTATCTCTACAATGATTTACCGATGTTCGAAGTTTTGTACATAATTTCTTTGTAAAAAAAAGAAAACATGACATTCTCGGTTCTTCTGTTTGCTAAATTAAAAATGAAAGAAGGAGGAGATGGAGCTTATTCGTTGATGGTATTTTGACGTTATCTCAAATCCGAGACTCATATTTGAGTAATATAACGCGCCGCAATGACGTTACGACGTGCAATTCGTCACACGCCTTGAGGACGCATTTAAGTGAAATAGATACGTCAGTCTCGCGGAATATAAGTTCGTAAAATTGAGCGGTAAATCATTGAAGATTTCTTTGGAACGCGCGTACCACGCGCGCGTAGCTTGCCGCCGCAACAACCACAGACGTTTGTAATGACAGGCTTTAAGCAACTCGTAAAATCCTGGCACAATGGAATCATTTTCGCAATACGCGGGGCTGTTGCCACGATCATCTCTTCTCTTTTTCTCTCGTTGAGACGTTTTTTCTTCGTCGATTTTCTTGTTTTATTCTTTTTTTGTCTCTTTTTTTTTTATTTGCAGATGAATGACGCAAATTACTCTTCAATATTACAGTTGAACTATCGCGCGGTGTTTGCTGCGCATATATTTTTGATTGCGTATTAAATCTTATTGTAAATATGGAAGCAAAATAGGCTCGCGTTTCCAACTCCGAAGTTAAATGTTTGATATCAAATTAACAAGTCCGATCGACTAGCGGCTTCAATATTGACACAACGAAATGTAATGCTATTACCACTAACAAACTAGCCATTAAATGTTGCGGATTTAACAAATTTACCTTTTGGCTGTTGTCAGAGGTATCACAAAGCGGGTTTTTTTTCGCGCGCGCTCTTTAGAGATTCCTTGCAAATACACTTTAAAAATTACGTTGTTTGTTAAACTGCATTTTTTTTAGAAAAAAAACAATTCGACAACAATATCGAAAATATTAACAAGCACAGTGTACAAATTCGAGTGTTTCGTAATTGTTTTTTTTTTCGAAATTAATATACCTTACACAGAGAATTGTTATTTACATTAAATTAACATTAAAAATTCATATCCTATTAAAATGTTTGTCTCTGTTAATTAAACACTCAGAGACTTTTGAAAACGTGTCGATGATCCAGTCGTCAGATATTTCTCTGAGAACGAATAAAAAGTGACAGCATTTGTGAATTTCGCTATAAATTTCTCGAGTGTTTCTGTTTGCATCGCGACATGAGCGCGAAAAATTAACAAACGTGCGCCGTAAACAACTCGCGCGGCTGTTGAAACCACGTTTTGTGCAATCTGCTCGCGCGCACATCATCTCGAACTTCTAATCGTGACGTTAACTCCTCGCGAAAGCGAATTTACGAAAAAAACATAACGTCTATATTTCCTGATCGGGCCGCATTATTAAACAGTCATAAATTAAAAGCCGGTTGCGCGCGAGCAGGTTCTATTGAAAATGATGCAACGCTCATTAACAGAGAAAGAGAGAGAGAGAGAGATAGGCCCGTGTTGTCATCGCCATTAAAGTCCGTTTTCTCTCAGCCTACATCCGCGATTCCGAACCTATATAGAACGTTTCTCTTCGGAAATTATAAGGCGCGCGAGAATTATAACGAGAAACATGCAAATGAAACTGCGCAAACGGGGGCACGTAAATCACGCGACAACGCGCGTGTTGTACGCGTCACATCGTACATGCGTGTGCAAAAAGATGCGAACTCGATGCGAGAAAACAGATGCGCTACCACTCCGCAGGAATTCCGACGCGCGCGTCGCGCACTTTTTTTTTTTTTTTTTTTTAAAGGGAGAAAAAAAATAAGAGACATAGAAAAAGTAGTCGCGAAGGGCAGCGGGAGGGGGTAGGGCAGCAGAGAAAGAGGATTTTAAAGGATGACGCGCGGGAGAAGAGTGAGTGAGGCCCGTTTCTTTCACCTGTGCCACCGCGAGCAATAAATAACCGCCAGCTTAGCTGATTTTACTGCCGTGTGTTTGGGTGATCCCAATAATGCCGGGCCCCGAAGAAGGGACGAATAATGCGAAGAAAACCAATCTTCGCGCTAACTAGCCATTCAGCCGGTAGAACCGCCAGACGTGTACTCGAGGGACCCTGGTTAACCTCTGAAACGAAAACGGTTTCAAGCCTGTTTCGGTATTGAAGAATTCGCGGGTAACGCCGTAGCCCATCGTCGCCGCGTGGGCGGAAGCGTTGGAAACGCATTTCGGAAAGACACCGAAGGAATTTATAATTTATCTTTCGTCCTTCCCTTCCCAGATACACGCGCAATAAACGTCTGTTGTCTTCACGTCATTTCCTATTCTTCCAAGTCGACGATAATCTGCGAATTTTCGAGCTTGCGAAATATTTGTACTTTTACGCGAATTAATGTGTGTAAACATTTCGTTTTGTAGCGTGTCGTGTGTGTGTGTGTGTGTGTATACGCGAATAGTAATCACTTGTATATTCGCGGTAATGCACTTTCTTTCGTAAATGGGTTTTCCGGAGCAAGATTCAATGCAAACACGCGGCGGATGCGAGCGCCGCGCGACTTTGCCGCGGCATATATGCGTTCGCATATTTTTTCCAATATATATCGCGCATTTGATATCGTCAAATCTGATGTTTCCGAGTTATGGCGGAACGGCGACGGCCGTTTTCGTCCCTCCTCCTCTCCCTCCCCCTCACTCCCCCCCTCTTCTCGAACGTATGAAAACAAACTTCCAAAATTGATATCGGGAAAATGAAAATGTAAATCTGGGCGCGCGGCGGCGACGGCGGGCGGTGTCGTCGCGTGCAGGGTAAGCCATTACAATTTTTTTTTTTTTTTGCCGGCCGCGCGCGATATTGCCGTGGCAACGAAACGCGCGCGCGCACTTACAATTTTCAACGTCGAGAACGACGACGCGAGACCCCATTACTTTCGGTCGAATATTGCTTTCAGGTCTCGGGGGAGACTTGTATAATAACTGTAATAGAATATCAACCGCGAGAAAAGGTGTCCGGTTCGATGTGCGTCACATTTTTGTGCGCGAAGCTTAATCGCCGCGCTGCTTCTGACGTTTCGGTTTCTTTTTTTTTTTCCACCATCGCTATTTTCCCTTCATCGCCGTTGCGATTTACGTTATCTTATTATCCGCGCTAACGCGTTTCCCGATTAAACGTTCTCGCCTCCTCTCGCCGCGTGGGCAGAGCGAGCGGCAAACTTGGCGCAACAATAATTGCTCCGGCATGGTGGCTATTAAAGCACGCGATTTATCGCGCCGCGCGCGCGGGCGTCATAAGTCAAACAAACACCCGCCGAGTCTATTGTCTTTAATGAAATTATTATTGTGTCAGACATTAATTATCCGCGAAATTGGAAAGACGATGTTATTATATTCGCGCGTATCAACTTTCTTCCGTCGCGCGTCTTTCTCGTTCGCGATTTCGTTTCTCTTCTTCCTCCTCTGCTCCCTTTTTATATCGCCGATAAAACGCTCTTCGATAAATTTAATTCCCCGACGCGCGACTCTCGTCTCTCTTGCGTTTGGTTGTTACACGCAACGAGAATCGTCCGTCGTATTTGATGCGTATTATCGCGGCGCGAGAAATTGTTTTTCCAGCCGAGTGCGCTTAACGCGAGAGTATTTAACGCTGATTAAATAAAGAGGGAATACGTTCTATCTAAATTACACGGTGTCCGAGAGACAAGTTCGCAATGATATATCGCGACGCGATCTTGATTGACTCCGTTTGTCAGTTATCGAATGTGTTTTGTTTCCGCTTTTGTGACCGGCGGCAAGGATCTCTCGAAGAATATTTTCCTTTTTCCTCTTTAGTATTAATTTTTTTTTTTTTTTTTGTATCTCGTAATTAAATTCAAATCTCCCTTGTGTTCAAATATACGAAAGTGTGATTTTTACGTTGCGATATTAATCAGTGATTACGCATCGAGAGTCTTACGGAACACTGAAGTCGATATAAAAACATTATTCCATTACTTCTCTCTCGCGCGCGCGCGAAAAACACACGACGTTAGCTAGGCTAATATCACGCTAATAAAGTTATTTCATTAGCGTGTGTGTCAGAGAAAATGAGTCTTTCGTCAGAGAACAAGCGCGCGCAAGAGGGAAGCGAAAAAGAATTTCAACCACGGTTCGTGGTTCACGCGATCAGATAAAAATCACACCGCACCGGCGTTTACAGCTAAACGCGCGATCGCGCTCTCGTGTCTCAGGCGCTTTTGCCTCTAATAATCGGAGCGTATGCGCGAGCAGCGAGCCGGATAATTTTGGCCGAAACGGCTCGGTTCACCAAAACCGTTTACCCACGTTAACAAAATGGTTTAATTACTTCGCAAACAAGCGGATCGGTATCACCGAGTCCGTCTCCGATATTGCGTGATATTTGATCGAAATTATCGCCGTTACACACTGCCGTCAATTTTCTATTAAAAGTTTCAACAACACGTATACCACCATCTCGTTCATTTTTCTTCGCGTGATTTTTTTCAACAGAAGCAACTCGCGGTGCTCGATTTTTATCGCGAAGGGACACTCGAAAGAGCGAGTGGAAAATTAAATTTCAAACTCTCGAGTAGTCGTTTACTATCGGACGGGATCGAAAGTTTTGTTTGCACGTTCCGGCACTGGGAAACCGTGAAATTACGTGAGCGGCGTGCAAACTTTGATTCTCTATGACATAATTATTGATCCGTCGCGTTCGCTTCCCATGCAACACCACGCATGCCGATTGAGAGAACCTAATTCCCGTGGTGCGAGAAGGGCACCACGTTTTCTCTTAAAACGCGCTTCTCTTCGTCCGTTCCTCCGTCGTCCAGCACACGGCTCTCTCGTGAGCTGTGAGAGAGAAGCCGTATCTATATAATAACTAGTTAAATTCCGGTAGTGGCTCTCCCTGACGAACGGTAGCCTCTAATCAACCTAATTTCGGGTTCCTTTCCTTCAATGTGGCCCCCAACATTGGAATTATTCGGTAATTGTAATGGATCGGAATGTTGCGCGCGTTCGCTCTTTAGGGATACCAGCCCGAACCAATTTCGATCTTGCGCGTTTATTTTTTTTCTTCTTCTTTCTCCTCCCCTCCGCCATTATCGAACTGCGCGAGTTCGATCTTTTTTTTTTTTCGAACATATTATTACGAATGTAATCCCTCCGTCCTCGCGTTCCGATGCGTGCGCGCATCGCGGCGATCCGTCTCGCAGATAGCTGATGAGATTATTTGCGAAATTAATTGCTCGTGTAAATCTCTCTTGTCAGTTTTGTTTTAAATAATAAGCTCGCGCGCGCCATTAGTTCGAGAAATCATTATGATTCGCGGCTCGGGAATTATATCGCGAATCCCGGATGGTGGAGGGTGGATGGTGCTCCATCGGATGTACATTCGTTCGAAGTAATAATCGGTTCAGAAGTAAAACTAGGTCCGCAAACCGGCGGCGTTACGCTCCTGCAAGCTGTGTAGCGCGAATCGCGAAGCTCTCTAGTCAGCCTATTCGATATTCAATATAACCGCGGCGAAATTTGTCGCCGCGGTGTGTGCGTGTGTCTCGCAATAAAGCACGGCGAAATAAGCGGGCGAGAAAATCACGACGGTCTAATGCGCGGCGGCCGCGTTAATCATACGGTAATTAAAAGCGATAACGACAACGTGTAACGCGCAACCGTTACGCCGGAATTATCTCGAGTTCGCGGTCATCTCGACTTTTCTTCCCCGTGGAGAAATTATTGCGATCTCGCCCGTTAAGCCGAATTGTGTTTCTGTCATTTACTTTGAAAGTTTGTGTATGAAAAACGCTTTATTTAGTCACAAAATATACATATATATAGATTTTTTTTTAACGAAAAAACAGATTTGCTAGATTAGCAAGATCAAGTTACTAGGCCAGCAAGAAAAATTTGCTACGCCTACGTTGAATGTTTTTTGTGTTGCCAGAGCAAAACGTTTTGTTGACGAAACAAAAACTTTGGAGACTCGGCAAATTTTTCTTGTCAACCTTATAACAGCTTAAAACTTTTTTTTCCGTGGCAAGATATTAGAATAATTAATAAAGATAATATGATAATAATTAGAATAGATAATAAGATGATAAAGACTTTTCCAAGTCGACCGTTCGCTCTCGCAATATTAATACTCTGGTCGTTCCTTTAGCGCGCGGTAATAAATATTAAAGTTATGGCTACACACATTCGAAGTGCTCTATTTATCTTTCCGGATTGAAAATACAAACGCGCGCGCAAAGGAAGGAAGAAGCGAGAGATTGGACGCTGCGTCGCGATCGGACAACCGCCTGTGTAATTATGCGTCTGGAAATAAGAGGACGGTGGTGTACCGAATGAATAAGTAATAGAAAAGGTATAAGGTAATTCCCCCGCGCGCATTAAATGAAGCACGGGGAGATAATGGCGGAATGTAATCGTCCCTTTCATCGGACTCGTAAATCAGCGTGTGATGCGACGGCTATAAAACATCGCCGCGTTGCTTATTATTATCGTATTAAATAATCGTCTGGCTTTCTGCGATTTATAATGAGCATTTCAAGCTTTTGTGTCCATAAAAAAAGGACTTGCGCGCGAACAAGACAATTTTTCTGGTGTTTTTTGCCCGCGGTGTTGCAATGACATTCGACTCTGAATATGCCTGTCAACATAATTGGTCCGTAATAAGCGTCGAAAAAAAAAACCCCGGTAACGATCGGTCACGGTATCGAGTATCGCGGATCACGGCGAATTAGCGCTTGCGAGAGCGTGACGCGCTTCGGGGGGATAGAAAAAAAACAATCGGGCGTTCTCATTGCGAAACTACTCCGGGGACGGAGAAGCCGCGTCGTCGCGAAAGTGTCCGCGGAAACGTCGCCGTTTCCCCGAAAGAAATCCGCGCGCGGTTTTGCGGTTTTACCGATGACGGCGGAGCGAGAAACGATCGCGCGAGGCTAGGAAATAGCTCGGTAAACAGCGCGGCTACCCCTCGTTAAACTCGATTTTAATGACCGCGTCGTTAAGCACAGTCGTATACCCGGGGACGCGCGCTGGTGACCATAAAAAAAAAAAAAGAAGAAGAACAAGGTAGTGGTGGTGGTGGTGCACTCGGAATTTGGGATACCGGGAATCGTTAACCCGAAACGTGATGGTCACCAATTGGTGCCTTACCGGTTTCGCCCCCGTCGCATCCACGGTTTTCTCGCACGCGCTAGCAATATCAATAAAAGACGATAACGTTGAAGATTGCCGGCGTAAAAACTCCTAATTCGACCACCTGATGTGTGATCGAGTTAAACGTCGTCCTTTCTTTCTCTCTCTCTCTCTCTCTATCTATCTATCTATCTATCTATCTATCTATCTATCTATCTATCTCTCTCTCGGTATCAAACGTGTAACACGAGTTCAGTAATTTCGAAATAAAATATCGCAATAAGGAATTAATTGCTGCCTCAGCGGCATTTAAATCGAAGCAAAACGTGCGAATTATCTTAAATATCTCAAAACTTTTGAAGTTTTTCCAAATATTCGTCTGTGTATAATCTCGCGAAAAAAGAAGAACCAAGGGATATTAATATTTTTGCGGTGAAAACTTGTTTCTTTTGTTTTGATGTTAATTAAGTACTTTTTTTTGTCAATAAACAGGCAATAAACTGTAAGGAGTGAAGTTATTTTACAGCACCATCGTCGAAATTGAGGGATAATCGTTTTAAGGCACCTCAACTTGGCGTTCCGCGCGGCTATATATTGCAATTGAGACGAATTTATATATTACAATTGACTATTTCGCATAGTCAAGACTACGCTGTAATCGTATTTGCATTTCAATCGATCAAGTCCAATCTTCGGTGCTGCGTAGCTCGTAGCGGGGCTATGCAGCAATTTTGGAATTGCGCGATGTGTTTCAAAGGGATGTAATTTATCGTGTAACAGTCCTTTGAAACACACATCTTGTAATACTGAATTCTTGGAGAATATATTCGACACATACACAATAAGTAAAATGAGCTGTGTGTGTGTGTGTGTGATCTTCGTCGCATCTTCTAAAACATTTTTACTAAGATCATTGCCGGGACAAAAAAATGGACTCGAACGGAAGGCACAGAGACAGAGGAAAACGCGGAATCTCTCAGATTGAAAAATTTCATCTCTCGCAGTGGTTTTATAGTGCGAGAAGAAGAAAAAAGAAAAATAAATCTCCGTGCTCTGGCGCAAAAATTCTCCACACTTCAAACGCATCCCAGATTAAAAATCCGCCGCGCGCGCGGAGCGGATCGACGATTACACACCGTCGCGTTGCCGTAACCGTAGGAGACGACGAGGGGCGGCAACCCTCACTGTATATAATATATATATATACACACACTTATATATATATATATATATACATATATATATATATCTTTCGTGCTCTTGGATGAAACCGAAGGGGATGACGACGAGAAGAGATCCCGCGGTTCCCTCTCTAGCACCCTCTTCTCTGTCTCTCTCTCTCTCTCTCTTTGCCCCGCCGCCGAACATCCACCGCGCGCCATTCCTTCCCCCGGTTGAGAAGAGGGTAGGCGACAGTTTCAATCTGGTGGTCCAATTTTGGGAGTTGGATGGAAGTGCACGTACACATGCGCGCACGCATGCGTGTCCGTGTTGACGCAACGCGCGTACACATATACACTCACACACTCCGCTCTCGAGTGCTCGTTGGAGCGCGAGTAACGCGGGTTCATTCCATATTCCAGCAGGTAGTAGTAGCCCGCGTGTTCCACAAGCAGACTGTTCCTCTCGCTTATGCGCTAAGAACGCGCGGTATATATGCACACAAACATACACATATTACACATATACAGAGAATTTTCATACTGTTACTGTAGGGTTACGACCGCAACACGCTAGCGAGCGCTTCCGCGCAATGTTACCGTACTTGTAACGCGCGATGTCGGGGGAAGGCGATTTGTTGGCATGTGCGCGCGCGCGGTGCGGCGCACTCGCGGTAACTCGGTTAGGCTACACGCGCGCAAAAGCACGCACGCGAGCCACGCGTGCAGAGGGATGAGAGGAGATGCGCCCAGCATGCAGCAGACGGATGGATGGCGGCCAACGACGGGATGGCACGGCACATCGCATGGCATCGCGCACAAGCTCCGGCCGACGGAGTGTGTGCGCTCAAGCGCGCGCGCACATACACACACACATTCGTTGGATCCCTCATGCACGAATGGCGTAGAGATGCATTATGAATATTCAACCGTGTATACCTGGCATGGCTGCGCGCCCGAATCCATTATTCATTCCCGCAGCGACATCAGCCCGGGCTTCGCGTTTTCCGCGTCGAAACCGAGCGCGGGCGAGAGATAGAGACGATACGGCCGGAGTGAAAACGGGGTAATAAACGAAAGTCGGATTCATTTTTCCGATGCTTCTTTCATTTCGGAGCAGCGAATTCGTCGCTGCTTTTCGGGTCGAAATACGCGTGAGATGATTTGCCCGGTGAAAAAAACGAAAAGGCGGCGGAACGAATCGAATGTCAATTTTTTTTTTTTTTTTGTTTTCTTTTTTCTACGTACGTTGTTCGAGCTCTCGGATAGCTTTGACACCTATCGACGCGAAATTTTGCATACCTACCTACGTGAGAAGAGACAGAGCAAAAAGGAGAGAATAATTTTTTATTTATTTCGCAACACAAATTGTTTGAATATAAAAAAAAAGAAAGAAAAGAATTTCAATACCCTCGCGAAAAGTCTCTTTCACAGCAGAATCGAAAAAATCTGCGCAATGAGCGAGGAAAGAGCGTATAAAATTCTTTCTTTTTTTTTCTCTGCGCTGAAGAATCGGCCTCTCATCCTCGCTTTCTCTTTCCACCGTCTCTTCGTCTGCTTCTTCGTACGAGTCCGTCCTCCTCCTCCTCCTCCTCTCTGTCGACATCCCTCTTCTCTTTTTCACGTCTTCTTTTCATTCTTTTGGTTCCTCCGTGGAATATTCTTTGTGGTCTTGTTCGGATGCGCGAAAGAATGCGCTGCGCCCGGCCTAATAACCCCTTCGAAAGGGGGAGGGTGAGGAGGTGAGCTCCGCTTACGCAACAGTCTGTGGCCGGATTTTTGGGATTCCTTTCGCCGTGCGCGC
>QVNZ01021692.1:0-18802 GCA_014825645.1 Pseudomyrmex dendroicus
CAATCGTGACGAGATGTTTCTCGAGAGCTTCTCGGAAAAGTAAGGACTGTGTCATCGTGTATCTTTTATTCATGGATCCTTTTCTTTTTTTTTTTTTCGACGCGCGTATCGTTAGAATTACGCGGATGTATTGGTGAAGTTTCCAATGAGAATATATATATCTTGCCCCGCGGTATTATAAGTTTCGTCCGGCCTAGCAACTTTTAATGACAGTTTTATATCTCGCATTTCCTATCGCGGCGACGAAGTTTGCTAATAAGAGACTTGGCGCGGAATCTGGTATCGTGCGTGGATGCCAGCGACAATGAGTCGGTGTATAAAATGCACTTTGTGCATAAAATCAGTCACTAAATGTATAAATGCATTTGGCGATTAATTTCAGAGAAGAGATCTTCGAGACTTGTAATTAATTTCAATCATATTACACCAATCATATTATTTTGGTAGATTGTTATTGAGATATGCGAAATTTTTTGCAAAGTTTAAAAGTTTCAAGAAAGCCAGATTCGTTCAGACGATCTCTGTTAACGCGCATTAACTGACAATCTGATAACAGATAATAAAAAAAAATATTAATGGTACAGGTACATGACATATCCTTCCGTTAACGATCTCTTTCCGGGATTCGTATACCGGTGACAGCGACGCAATTTTTTACGCTAACGATCGAAACCAGCGGAGCATTATAAATTTTTATATCGACGCGTTATTAGAGTTCATCAATATCCGATCTATGCGCTGCCGCCGTCACTGCGAGAGAGAAGTTATTTCCCTTCCATTTCTATATACATATCGGTTTCTCCTTCTCTGCGCCTCGTCGAGCTGAGAGAAAAAGAGAAAGAGAAAGAGAGAGAGAGAGAGCGCTCACGGTCGAGGCAAGAAGGAACGTTTGAAAAATTTGAATGGCTGAACTCCTGGAGCTCATAAATCTAGAACAATTCCAATGGTAAAGAAACTCCTCCCTCCTCGTTCTCCTTTTTCCCCTTTATCGGTCTGCTCTGCCGCGTCGCAATTCGTCGATTTAAGCACGGTTTTGTCGCCGGTCGCTCGTGCGTTTCCAATTCACAAATCGCTTATTTATTAACGTGACTGGCATCGGTAATCGATAGTGTACCGCGCGCTTATGTGCGTGCGTGTGTGTGTGCGCGCGGCCCTCCGTTATAATGCGATCACCACGTAATTATGCTGCAGTGACTGTAAAGCGTCAAAACTATGCGAAGTATCGATTATTAACGCACATTTCGCGTACGTAGCGAATACATTTTACACATAAGTCAAATTACACATGATATTATAACTCGCAAAGTTATTTCGCACAAATGACCATTTCTCGCCGGAGATACAAAATTACTTCCGTTCCCGCCAATTTTTTTGTCACCGATACAAATCCGTTGAATTATATGTCTTGCGCACGTTATTTTGCGCACCGTTTACCAATCGATCTGTTATCGAAACATTTTAAACAACTTTTTTAAACAAAAACACGATTAATAGGTTTTTTTTTAATTCTTGATGTCGTTCTTGAACAATTTTAAATTGCGTTGAAAAGCTGCTCCGCTCGAAGTAAAAAATTGAAGAAAGATCGAGAGAGCGAGAGCTCGAGTGTTAAAAAATTAAACTTTTTCACGGGCGCGGGCCCGTTCTCTATCTCTGAAATTTTCAGATATACGATATGGTGTATCGATATACCGGGATATATCGTACCGCTAATGATATCAATATCCTTCAATCTCGACGTTTAACTTCCGCTCTTATTCATACGGTTCATCGAGCAAAAATGGATACGAGCTTCGTGTTCGGCTTGTCAACGAGGTTCCGTCGGAAATATTATATCTCGCCTCGTTGGAAGTCGGAGGTTTCTCCGATCATCTTACAAAAAATGTTCGCAGAAAAAATCTTCTCTGTAACGAGCGTTTTTCTGTTTGCCATCGCCTCGCAAATCTACGTGTATGCGTGCGTAGTATACGCGCGATTTAAACGCGGGGCGTATTTATGGGTCTTCTAAATAATCCCTATCCGCTGTGCAACACACACCAGAAACGTGTGTGCGCGCGCGCGCGCTCGCTAACACACACGCGGCCGGATCATTGTAATCTCGGATAAACTGTATTTTGATAAACGAGTTTCTCCCGGCGGGGGAATTTCGCGCTCGCTCGCGTGCCACCGACAGCTTTGCAGCGAATCGGCCGGAACTTTCCGAAGCGGGTTAAATTGCGCGATAGTCGATAGACTCTGTTGGCCCAACGTACGTGCAACACATGTCGCCCCGACATGTATTCCTTCGTTTATATTGAACGGTGTAGAAATATCGATGACACTTTCGCGAACGCTTGTGTCGAGGCTGCTGTTACAACGAAAGATAAATATTACATTCGAGAGAATGTAGAAACGGTAAATACAAGTAAAAAAAAAAAAAAAAAAAAAAAAAAAATTGATATTATTATCCGGAAACTTGAACATTTTCCGTTGCTCTTTATTCTCTCAAAAAGAGAAACTAGGAGACACGCTTGTTCTTTTGTTTTCAATCGCATTGACGCGCTCGCTTTGATAAAAATTTATCTTTAGAATAACAAGTTTTCGATATACCTCCGCGCATTTGCATAAAATTCTCTCTCTCTCTCTCTCTCTTAATTTCAAACCGAGAGAGAAGAGCTCGCGTAACAAATTTGAAGATAGATATTTCTGTAGCTGTGTGTGCTCGCTGTTCTGTCTCAGCGCGCCGCATCTTCTCGAAAAAGACGTATCCAACGTCCCAAGGGGTGCGGCGTGTATACGTACGTCGTCGTCGTCGGCGGCAGGCAGCTCATTAATGTTTTCAAGATAAGGACGTAGCCCCTTTAACCTTTTAGAGGACGGTCAAGGCATCCGTGGAAAGCCGTGGAGGAAAAGTAAAAAAGCGCGTCTGAAATTTCCGTGGGATCACCCGCTGCGGCATCTTTCTGCTTGCTCGCATCGCGAAGAAGGTCTGTCTGTGTCGAACTTGCAGGTGTGCAACGACGTTTCTTTTTCCAAAGTTAATAAAGATGTACGCGCGTCTCTCGCGTTATATCGTCGGTCATCGACATTTAATTAATGGCCACGTGACTCCAATTAACTCTCCGTTTACGTTTGGAGCGTCTGCGAGTCGTCTCTTTGAAAAAAATTTGTTTGAAATCTTGCATTTTTTTTTATAATTTCGTGTCTTAGATCTGATTTCGCGTAATATATCGTGTTGAGTGCGTTTTTCACTTCAATACAATAATATGTGCAAGCATATATTTTATATAGCAGTAATGTATATTTACATATAAATATAAACATATCGCACATAATATATTTGTGGAAGTAAATTTTTTTACGGGACTATCGCGTCATAGATAAATAAACAAGGAAAAAAAGCTTGAGATCAGAGTCGAGTTGAGATTTAAAATCGATCTCGCGATATTATCTACACTATAAAATAAATCGAAACGCGTGAAATATGCCGATTGCACCGTCCGTCAATATATCGTGATACGCGAGATATTCTTCGCAGAAAAAAAAAGAATCTTATACTTGTTCGTTATATAACGCTCAAGCCGGTACACCTTCGGAAACATGTTTGTTTAGTCGCGCGAACAAATCTATCGGGCTCTATATCCGATCCCCTCTAGCCGATGTCGCGTGTATCTTGTGCGTGGCGCGTTTTGTATGTCCGCGCGCTTTGTCCGCGCACGACGAAAACCCTCATCTCGTATTTCGATCTCAGCCCGACCGCAGATGTCCCGCAGCGTTATTATTCCGTCTTTCGTTTCGTTCTTGCTCGATTCTTTTTCTTCTCCTCACATACAACTCGCGACGACCGTGAAGGAAGAATTCGCCGTATGTCCGGTTATATTCGTTCGTTAGAGGAAACACACACACACTATGAGAGAGAAGACGAACGCAGCGACAAATTGTAAAAGAACGGAGAATACTCTCCGTTCTTTTACAGGGGCGGAAGTGTAATAAATTGTCTACCGACAATATCAACATTTTGTTGGAATAAACGGTAATTCGTTGGGAAAAAATTACAACTGAGGAACCCCCTTCAAAGAAATTTTTTTCTCTTTGTATCAAAAGATTGCGCAAGGTTTTCTTGTATTGTATACGTCAAAGGATTTACGATCTATCGGTAATATATCATTTAATGGTTATAGGATTTGCCAGATATATACATCACATATATACTTGGTATGCCTCGGCTCCGATAGATTCGCACATGCCGTGACTGGACGGCGTATCTATCGGGTGCGAGTTCGATAAAGCGGCTTAGTTTCGCGACCGGTATCTCAGAGCCGCCGACCACCTGTCTACGGCGCACGCCGGACGACCGATTGCGAGCACATGTCATCTACAACACGGCTGTCCCCCGGCCGTTAACAAATTTTGGCACGATTCCCCGGAGGTGCGCCCCGCCCCCTGTCTATCGAAAAAGACTTTTTTCCATTCGCGTTTGCCTACGTATATACACATCACATCGCATTCACACACTCTCGTCGTTCATTCATTGCTTTCCGTAATGTTCCTGTTTTTTTTTTTTTTTTTTTTTTTTTTTTTTTGCAATCGCGCTGAAGAATCGTCTCGTGCGAACTTCGCATTACTTCCGCGTAATAAAAGCGCAGCGCACTCAAATCCCGATACTTTAACAGTTGTTCAACTCATTTGACCTTAGTTTTTGCACTTTTATACAAGCGCTCTCTTTTTTTTATAAAATTTATACAAAAATAAATCTGTACGCGGGAAAAGTTTTGCTGTTATACGGCCAGCAAGAAAAATTTGCCGAGTCTGCTACGAGGTTTTTGTTTCATCAACAAAACGTTTTGTTGTTGACGAAACAAAAAGTTCAATAAGTTTAGCAGATTTTTCTTGCCGCTCGTAAAATAGCTGATCTTTTTGCCATTCAAGCAAATCTTTTTTATGTTCGCATATCGCGGTTAAATTGAACAAGTCGCTTGTTCAATTGAACATCATGAGTTTATCGCAATTGCGTTATCACGAGATTACGATGAGAAAGAAAGAGAGAGAGAGAGAGAGAAATCGCGCAGACGTCCTTGTGACTGACTATTTTTTCCGCGCCACGATGACGGATTTAAATATTCTTTTGTGCAGTAGTCTGCTACACGTGATAAGATATCAACGCGCGTACGCGTCATGCATATCCCATCTACGGGGGCATGCGCTTTTATTATACATTATGCGCAGATTATTCTCTGACGTTTGCATTAAACTTTGGGGAACGTGTGTTCAGAGATTAATTCTTCTTGTCAGAAATTTAATGGAACCGCCATCCTCTCTCCCGAAAGATACAATTTTCAACATCGTATATCTTTTAATTAAATTCGAAGGTAAAATCTCGAAAATTAATTGAGTAACGAGACATCGCCACTTCCCATCTTTGCGCGCGCACATTCTCTTGTTCGGAATTTTTTTACTTAATTTTTTTCTTATCACACACGCGAATTTTCTTTCGCATTATCCGCGGAGCAACAGGCTCGTTTCATTTCCGCTCGAAAGGAAATTAAACGAAATACTTTCTAACGCACATTTAAATTCCCTCCCGGTCTCGCGAAATTCGATGAACTGTTTCGACATCTAATTAAGATCCGTTTCTTTGAGAAGCTCGTTTAAACCGGCTTGAATCAACGTGTGCATGCGCGCGCGAGATTGAAGAATATGACTAAGCATCTTCCTCAGACGTGTTGTATATCCATACACGTTAATGCCTCCCGCGCGCCGGATTATCCGAGACGCGAGCAAATACTTCCGCGGAACTTTTTACTTTTCTCACACGCCGGGAGTTGAATTTAGTTAAAACTTTCGAAAGCTCTTTCTCTCCTTTCCTCTCGCGGGGATTTTCCGTTAACGGCCGCGAGCCGCCATAGCGGCGAGGGAAGTCGTATGTTGCCTATTTCTAGGAAAATTTCGAGCCCGAGGTAATTTTGTTGAACGATCCCTTCGTCCTCGCGGTTGCCTCTGTGTTATATAATCTTAACGTTCGCATCGAGAAACAAACGGACGAGTAGTTCGAACTGAGAGAGCGATGAAACGCGTTTTACCACCGTGTTTATTTAATTAAAAGTTTTCCTCGTCGTGCGAACGGGAAAAGGCATACATCGCGGTGTCGTTAATCTGCCGCCCGCGGTAAAATATAAACTCTCCACGGGTGTGATCTAACGGACGAAGACGCGCCGCCGTTGCAATTCGTCCCGCGATGAACTTTTCTCGCTGAACGAAAAGCCGCTTCCACGCGGTCGGAAAATAACTCCCGATGACTTTGCGTACGAGAATAATTCGCGCAAATATAAATGTCTCTTTGCACTCCGTGAGAAGCTTGATAGAAGTCGGATAACCGTCCATGGGAGCCGGATGTGTGTCGTCTCGTCTTACGATCGATCGCAATTTTTCGCTTATAACACGGACGACAAGGGCGCGTGTAAGCTCCCATGACGACGTTTTGCGACCCAGCCGGAGAATCGGAGAATTTCTCCCGCGCGAAGCAGCACGAATTAGAGCCTGGCAACGTTCCAACGTAACGACTTCATCGTTTGCTCCGCGCGGAAGAAAATATTAGTGACATTACTCTTAACAAGGCGCCGGTATCTCGCCGACAATTAAATCGCTTTTTCCTCTCGTAAGTTCCATTCATCCATTGTCGTCGTCGTCGTCCTTGTCCTCGTCTAGTCCCGTTGTATATAATTTAACGTCGCGATGTTACGTACTCGATGAATACCGTGTGACAATTAGGCGACGACGCTCTGTTGCGCATTTTACATCGCCGCGCGCAAACCAACAACGCGCAACGGTTCGATATTTCCTCCCGGTACCGCGGCAAAGAGACCCCGAGTGTGCGGTTAGATCTATCAGCTTGATGATATTGTATTCCTCGCACAAGGATAAGCCGCGTCGATTTAATCCACTTCGTATGTTCTGTGATTGATGCCGATTGTTGCAACGATGGCTCCGTTCCGGATTACGGCTTACTGAAATCCAATCTTTCATCAGATCGCCATCATTACCGCCTCGCGGAATATACCGAAATTCGCTCGCTGACTTTATTGCACCGTTTTCGCGCGTGTTTATCAAGTTTAAAAAATCAATTGAATGCAGTACAGCCGGACGTCAACCAAATGACGCGCACGATTGCAAAATCATTTATCTCATTAAAATTTGCGGCGAGATTAAACGGAGATTATTGAAAGCAGTTTTTGTTTTTTTTTTTTTTTTTTTTTTTTTTTCACATTTTTGCGCGTGAAATCGTAATAGGTACTCGAGTTTGTTTTTTGTTTTCCATTTCGCGCAAAGTTAACGGTGCGCGCGCGCGCGCGTGCGAAATTGTCGCTTGTTTGCGAAAATGTTCAAACGACAATGACGAGATTGTAAACTTTTCATTTGCAAAATAAAACAAAAAAAAAAAAGTGGAAAACAGCTGGTTGTAAAAAGGAACGAACGCAGTGTATTTCTCCTATGGCTAGCTATTTATTTAGGGATTCGCTTGAGCTCTCTCGCGCAGCTACTTAAGTATTAAATCTCGCGAGACTGTGCAGTAGGTAGTAGACGATGCATGTATTGTTAAATCTGGCGACTTATTTTTGCACAGACAAACGCTGAATTTGTGCGGTAATATTTTATACAGAAGAAGGTAACAAAATTACATGTACAAGTATATTTCTTTTGTTTCTATACGTAGCATGTTTTTTTTTCCAAATATGCGCAGAAAAGACATTTTCGACCCAAATTTAAAGATATTCGAGGTGCTGATATTTTAGCACTTTTTAAGCTTCTGTTACAGATTTAATATATCTGCAATACTTATTCTTGGAATTTTTTGCAAAAGAGGTCGAGAGCCAGACCCTTCGTTGTTATTCATTGCCGTTGTAAATCACGTCGGTACCACAAAGTTAAGTTGCCGGCAGCGGCAACGCGTTACGTTAAAAATCCAAGCAAAATTAGAGCGCGCGCCGCCGAAGTTCACGCGGACGGGCGTTAAGTTTCTCAGGAGAGCGCGCACGCCGACCGACTGTTCTATATTTCATTTTCAGTCTCGCAAAAAGGAAGCGCGAGAAAGAGGTTGCCCGAGCATTGTTAGCGAACGGTCCGCGAACAGAAGTAATACCCGACTCCCGCATTGTTTCCCATTTACGTATGCCCTCGCGCCTCCGGGAACTTGTTGTTTCTCTGAGGTTTATATCTGCGACCGCGTCCTCGCATCGCGTTCGGGGATCGCACGGCAACTTGTGTATTGAAACTTCTCCGGCGGCGGCGCAGCCGCTCTTCTCTCGTCGTTGCAGCTCGTTCTCGTCCTCGTCTTCATTCTCGTTCTGCGTTTCCTCGCAGCCGCGGAAAAGCGACATTAATTACGACCGTCAAGTTTCCCGACGACGACGACGAAAATCCGTTTCAACGCGCGGCGCGGTGCGCGCTGTGCGTCGAAAAGTTTTGCGGTACCTTCCGCGGTAGCAATTAACGACACGCTCATCGGCGGGCGTTTATCATGCCGGGAAATGAGAACAAGTCTTACATAGGTAGCTCGCGTTACCGAGCAAAGCGCCCTTTTCCGGGTTTTGTCTTTGAGATTTCTTTTTTCTTTTCTTTTTTTTTTTTAATTCGCGTTTACCGCTCGACTGCTAATGTGGCGCGAAATAAACTACCGCGAGCATCGTTCGTTCGTTCGTTCGTTCGTTCGTTCTTGGCAACAAGAACCGGCGAGGAATATAAAGCGACGACGGAAAGGAGAATCACGAAGTGGTCCACGTCTTACGTCGTCTTGCGACACGGTTTACGCGCGTGACGTTAACTTTTTACGAGGTCAGGATGAGATGTTGTCGTCTCTTTTCCATATTCGGGGAGAAAAGGGCGTCACGGCGCGATTTCGCGAGAGAGACACGGCCTTGTCAGTTGTTTGTAACATCAATCGCGAACGCGCAGTTTGTTTTTTGTTTTTTTTTTTTAGCACACATTTATACTCTATTGATATTTACATCGATACGAAATACACCACGCATTTGTTCGTTTGGTGAGAATACGAGAATTTTCAATTGAAGAGTGAGAAATATTAGAAGCAACAATTAAGGATTGTAATCAAGTTTTCTGGTAACCGCATCATAAATATTTGAACACACATTAATCTACTTTCAAACAAACGTTTGTGAGCGTCGAAGCGAAACGCGGCGAAACTTCTGACAATCCCGCCATCCGTGGCACTGACATTAATTACGACGTAATCAAAGGACGCTGCGATGTGAACGCCGAAAAGTTTGCGCTTGTTTACATTGCCAATTAACAGCTACGGTACATTGAAATTATACGAATAAGAGCGATATAGGCGAATTCTCCTCTCTCCCTTCCTCTTTTTTTTCTTTTTTTCTTTCTTTCTTCGGTAAAATAAGCTCCTTGCTACCTACACCGCTTTTTTTTCTGCTTGCGCTTTTCCACATCATTACATCTCTGCAATTGCGCTCTAGCGCGAAATAAACCACTCGCACCTCGACCGTTCTTTCGGCAAAGAAACGCGGAATGATTAAACGCATGAAAAACGCGCATGCAAAAGATTTGCAATCGTGCGACTTTATAAATCGTGCGTGTTTGTTTTGATCAATTCCGCGAGTCGAGTTTTATAAATTCGCGTATAAATGTCTCGCAAAAAAAAAAAAATGAAGATATACTCGTGGGAAAATCCTCACTTCGCGACTTGTTATTTGCGGACGGCCATGTAAATTTCGCAAATAGCTAAGGGAGCGAGGCGCACGCTGAGATGTCTTTGCGCATGGGTAATCGACCGGTCATAATGCACTCGTTGCAGCTAGCTCCAGCCCGCAACTCGACCGAGCGGGATTGCTAGCTTGATGAACATTCTACGGGACCGGGATTTGCAAGAATAAATGGCAGATTATGGCCAGGCTGTAAAAAAGATCCTCCGGAAATACGGTTTTAAGTGCGTCATTAACGATATTAGCGGTTTCTCGCGCAAAAGTGCGCTCGACTCGCGCGATTCGAACGGGATTTTTCGCGGAACTCGGAAGTTCTTTCGAGTCGTACGAGAAGCGGTTTTGCTATTAGAGCTTTTTTAAAATAAGATATTTTTAATTTTCATAAATAAAAGCAATATTGCGTATACACGGGGCGATAAGAATCCAAAACGACGCGTAAATAAAAGGAACAGCAGCATTACACACGTTCTTGTTTGAAGTTTCATCCTTCAGAAGAACAAGTGTCAAATGAAAGACTCGTTATCGCAGTGTGACAGCTCGCCAGAATATTTATTTTTCAACACTGATGATTTTGTTGTCCAAAAATTTCTTTCCATCCTGTCAAAAAAATCGCTAAAATCGAGCTACTTTGGCCGAGTTGTCATGCAAACACTACGTGCGCGATAATGAGCCGAAGTTTATTATATCTCTGAAGGATGGAAACCTGTCAAAACGATAACAGCAATATTACTACTGTCTACACGCGTCGTTTCGGATACTTATCAATCGTCCCTCGTGTACCTAAGAAGAGGGGCTCGCGCTGAATTGGACATTGAAGCATTGAGATTCATCATGGCCGCCATTCTTCACACTCGGAATACCAAACGAGAGACCCTTTTAAAAGATCGCTCACTTTTTTTTTTTTTTTTTTTTTTTTTCTGCTTGTGTGAACCGGCGTGTATGCTGCCTAATTATCTTTCCTCTCAGTTATTTTTTTCTGCTCGCGCGAATAGAATGGCATTAAATTACCGGCGTTTAATGGCGGAAAAACTGACCTGCAAGAGTTTTTGTTCGCTCACGAGACGCCATCTTTACGGATCGTATTTTTTTCCTTGACATCTTACACGACAATTCGGAAAATACGTATGTACGTAACGTCTCCGCGTTTGTCCAAGTATTAACGGGAAGAAGAGCACACGCATCCTGTTTGTTGGGAGGATGTGCAAAACGCGTATTGAAAACATTCCGTCTGTTTCATCCGTCGGAAAAACGCTCGCTAAACTGCCGCGTCGACAAACTTTTCCCGGTCGTGACGAGAAGGCGTGTGTGTGCGGGAAAAGCTTGCTCTGCCAGCTCGCTGCAATTAACAACATTCGCGGCGGTATTGTCGACAAACGCGGGAGGCGTGTGCGATGCATGCACGCGGTGCACCGTGATGACGCGTGGGGCTGCTGCCTAAGGCCCAGGGTGAGAGGGGTTGGAGGACAGGGGGATGCAACCAGGACTCGCACGCTTACCTATCTTCTTTCGAAACAACACACGCTTGTTTTGCGCGCTCGTTACTTTTTTTTCTTTACCACGTTTAATCCTCCATCGGAAGGGGTGAGTGAGGAGGGTGTTCTTTCTCCTTCCACTTTCGCGTCGGTAATTTACTCGTAGCACGAAATAAACCACCGTTACCTTGACTACTCCCCTGCCGAGTGTTTCCGTGAGTTTTCACGGTTGCGTTTTTATCGCGCTGTATCGCGTCGTGCCATCGCGTACGTCGAGGAGGAGGGGAGGAAGGGGAGATCGCAGCTGGACGGGAGGGGTTTCCGAGGGCTTGTTTGTGTCGTGGTGTCCTTTTAACGTGAGGCTGGCATCATCGTCTTTTTGGTGCCCCGTCGGGAGCGATGCGCGTTTCAGTTCCGCCGATCCACGTTCGCTTTTTACGTTTCCCTTTACAAGTCGACGGATGAATTGAAGGAGAATTCGAGATAGCTGCGAGAGCTCGTCCTGTGTACGCGGCTCTTACGAATATAGTCTTATATACTACAACAAACTACATACACATGTATGTGTGTAGTTTGTATAAACGAAATGGTGAAGTAGAAAAATCTTGGTAAAAATATGTAGTCTGATTAAAAATACTTTCTTTTTTTTTTTTTTAAGTAAAAAATATTTCTCTCTCTCGTGCTAGCTGTGCGTGCGCGAAAAAAAATTATTTTCTAAACTCGACGAGTTTGATATGTTTCTCCTTCAAATCATCATATGCAAATTGTGGCGTTTGCATTTTTCCGAGTGTTCCCACAATTGTGTCGATTCACTCTTATGACGCTATATACCGTGCGTTTATTTTATATTCCGGAAGTTTGTATGCGCGGTGTACGACTGTGTGTGCCGTTTGCGACTTCCCTGGAACTCGGATTGCCCGCGATGCGCGCTTCTCTCACCCGTGCCCGGAAACTGCATTCGGGCGGCGTGAAAGATCGACGTTACCGTCGCGCGAGCGGTAAAGAGGAATTCGATTTTATTTTCAGATTTTCGTGGAAAATTTTGGAAAGATTTTCCAGAGACGTTTCTCTCGACGAATATTTCTCATAGCGATCGCATCTCCGGTCGCGCGCGGTCGTTTCGTCGTCGCAACGTCACGACACGAGTGCGTTATTTTCCGCGCTCGCAATCATTTCCGACGAATCGCGATGTTAAAAGAACAGTTAGAAGTTGAAGGTCGTCCAATCGGGTGGAGGGCAAACCTCCTCGTGGAATCGCAGTTGAACTGGTTTCGCTCGACCGCGTAAAATTTCGGAATATCCCGCGTGTGCTGACTGGGGCATAATCTAATTTTGAAAGTTGCACGAAAGTTGCTCTCGGCAAGGCAAACAAGAGGCGGCGGAATAGTTCTCGCGAACCGATTTTTTCGGAATCGAGGCGGGCATTTTCTCTCTCTGTCTCTCTCTCTTGGGTTTGGGACTTTGGGAAGCTCCGCGCTGTAACATTCTTGTTACACGTAAAGATCGTTCGTTTCGTTTCCTCGGGAAACGATAGTTTCGACGATAGTTCGCCTCATCTGATAACGGTGATATTGTTACAAAGAAAAGTCGCGGGCGAGTGTTGCCCACATCTACTTGCTTGCAGACGCGCGTGGTTGCTTCCACACAAAACGTTTTTTAATCGAGTAATTCGAACAGACAGAGGAAAGGAGAATTCTTAGCGATTTAAATCTCGCTCTTGTTCCGTTTGAGACGATGTTTTATTCGAAGGAATCCGTAAACGGGCGGGGGTGTCTGAGCAGCGTTACACAGTTTCATTCCTAATTCATTAGTTGTGGAATCTCGCCTCGTAACATTTACACATTTTCTCGGCGCAACCTCAGGTAGGAAGTTCCAACTGTATTTTCATCAGGTCTGTAAGAGCAGTTGCGGTTGCCTTTACTGGATCACTGGATGTGCTGTCGGGAGAAGAGAGTTTCGCATTTGCACAACGCACAAATACGAACATTCAAATACGTAATTCAAACCAAACAGGTCAGATCCCCCAGGCGGTACTTTCTGTTAATTCCATTGTATTGACGCATCGCGGGGGAAGTGTCCAAAATCTTCAAAGTGAACTATGTGTCGAATAACATATTGAAAGCTCAAAGTAACGAAATAATTTATATATTTCGACATAAAAATTATACGTACCGGGACGTCCGCGAAAAGATACGGTCCGCGCGTAACACGGCCGGAGTCGAAAGGTTAATTAGGATAAACTACCCTCTTTGAACGAGATGTGTATTATCGCCGGCAAGCTTTCGCGCAGCCAATGACCGGCTAAACGCGCGGATACTGAGCTTCATCAAACGCTGGACCGATCAAAGGCCGCGAAGTCTCTGGCGAATACCTCTCGTTTGTTCGATTTGAGGACACGCCATTATCTCTCGCTCCTCTTATTAACGAGCTTTGTGGCATCCGACCGACCCGTTCCATTATTCCGAAACGATGCTTTCGTGATGGGACGCGCGACGCGACGGGGGATTTTACGAGACAAGGGACGAAAACCGTAACGGCGGTATGTGCAATATCAGGTTTGTCCGACGTGTTTACGGATTCGTGCGTAATGCGCATCCCCGGCGCACCGCAACACACGCCGCATACGCGACCGCGTACTTGTCCTCCGAATAGTATCGGTCTGCTGTAGGTGCACCTTTCATAAAGTCATTACCCATCGTCGAGAGCGCGCGTCGATGCGCGCTGTGCCGCGCACATGGCCATCGATTATGCTATCCCCGGTCGTTATCAATGTGCTTTCCAATATTGCTGTGTTCTATCTCCTCGCACTAGGTTGCCACTGTGTTTATTAAGTGTGACTGGTCGTACGGTGTGAAACCGTACGCACAATCGGTGTCTCTTGGCGCTTCCCGAAACACAAGTCACGCTACAATAGCAAATTCATGTGTGCGCGTGTTCAATGATCCTCGAACTATTTAGTATCAACGAGTTTGATTCGATGCACGAGTGAATTTTATCATCGTAAAAGTGATATTGATACTCAGCGTTCCGAAATCTGATATATTAAAAAAAAGATCAAAGCCGCAGTGCCGGGTCTCGTCGCGCATCTTGCGCGTTTTACCGCGCTCGCTTTGCCATCGAGTATTTGCAGCCGAGTTATTATATGCATCGCCTTTGCTTCTCTCGGAGAATTGTATATGAAGCCGTCGCGGCTTTATATAGTATTCAAACGTGTATACATACGTGGATGACTCCTTTCGTTTGTATATTCATTAAACTTCGAGTGTTGGAATTTGTGACAACTGACAGTTGCTTTACCGTGAACGTATATGTGCCGCTTTATCGAATTGTTTTATAAATAAATTGGCAAAATCACACAGATCTTTTTCTCTTTTTTCACTCTTTTTATATACATATAATATTGTATTGTACAATCGATTTAAACAAAAAAAAATAATAAATTAAATTAAATCTAAATTACGAAATTAAAAGATTTGCGAAAAACCGCTGATTTAAATACACGCGCATTTTAACATTATTATTATCATATGTGTGAAATTATACAGCTTTTCGTAAATTTCTCTCTATTGATATTAATTAACGCAAGAATTTTCTTTTAAACATTACGAAGTGTTATATTTCCGTAATAATTTAGCCGTGCGAAATTATAGCGTAATTAAACTCAAAGAGTGCTCGAACACACATATTCGCTGCTATTCTCTTTCATGTCACTATTTGAAAGCGCTGATTAATCTATGAAATCAATAAACGAGAGAATGCGAATAATAATTAAATATTATTCCACTGTGTAGACACGCGCGCGCACAGTTGGATTCGAATTCTCTGTCGACTTTCAATTGCACTCCCGGCGAACGGCGTAGATTTGCGTCGTGTCGACATAGCCGCGCCTAAGGGTTAAATTGCTATATTCGCAGCGTGGCTACATGTATAGTATATACATATATATATATATAAGCACGTTATGCAACCTTATCTTTAGTACCATATGTGCAATCGCTAATCGTGATTTCGACGCGTTCGTGCGCGTTTATATATCTCTCTTCTCCTCTCTCTCTCTCTCTCTCGCCATGTAACTTTGTATTCATTTATTACGTTCATTTCACGCGCTATGTATTGTTCGATGTTAATTATTGAATAATATCGCAATTTCAAATTAGTGTGTTGAATCCTATATGTGTATAGAAATGAGGATATATATATATATATATATGTACACACGTAATTACAACTGACAAAATGCATAACTATCGTCAAATAGTATTCGCGTGACGAGATATGTGTAATAACGCGTTATGTGCAAAGCGACGCGCGTGTAAAATACGAGGAGTGTAAGAACGCCCATAAATACGGGACGGGGATAACGATGGGATCCCGTAGAGTAAATATTAATGCGTTTAGATCTCGCATTGGCGCGCACACACGCTCGGGCATCTGTGCGCGCGTGTCGACATCGGTGTCGTTGTCGACGGGATTAAGTTAAGCCGGTTGTCAGACGCGCCTCGGTGCGCGCGACCCGTAAAGTCGCTCGGATACGGATGAAAATGCGCTGTATTATTGATACACGCGCGGCAAGGTAAACACTTGCCGAACGATGCGTGTCGTTCTCTCTGCGAGAAAGTCGCGGGCAAAAAGCGCGCTGGTTTTCCGAGTCATATTTACAGTGGGAAGATGCAGGATGCGCAAACATGCATCCTGTCACGCGCGAAGACACGTATATGCACACACGGAGGGGAATTTCCGATCTTAATTTTAATAACAAATTGCTTCTATCGAAAAATTCAGGTCGATTTTTTTTGTTATATCCGAGAAGTTTCGCGAGAAGAATTTTTTGCATTTTACAGGTTCTTTCATATTCAATTAGATATCTTGTTCGATATAATTGAGCCGTGAGAGAAAATTCTTTGAAAGAGTCGAACTCCACTTGAATTTAAATGAATAATGAGTTTCTGTTATTTAATTGGATCTTCGAACTTTACCCGCCCACAAAGCCACCTAATTCTCAGGCCTTTTATCGGCGAGAACATTCGATAAGAGCCATTAAACACACGTATTTTAATTAAGACTGATGAGATGGACTTTATATGTATATTTCGAGGTTAAATAATCCGTGATTGTCTTCGTCGACGTTTTGTCATTGATAAAAAAAAAAAAAAAAAGAAAAAAGAACGGAGATATTATAATATCGAGCGGTGCTCGTCTCGCGAAGAACGGGGAGAACATTATCGCACCCCCATAGTGTTTCCGTGAGGCTTTTTATCTCACGGGAGGAAGAAGGGAAAGAGGGCAAAGCGCTCGAACGCCTCAACAGAGTCGTTCTGTCTACACACCGATGAACACACTCCAAGTGGTCTAATCGCGTTGGAAGTCAGCCTCCGGCGTGTATTTTTCCCTAACTTCGTTACGACCGCGGTTATTTGCTCGCGCCTGTTTGTGCATTCGTTACATCGGTTTGCGTGCTCCCTCCGACTTTTGACTTCGTTAGTTCGAGTTATGATTCGGAATCGCCGCAGGTGCGATTACGCCGCCTCGTGTAACACCGACGTAGTCGATGAAAGATAAAGTAAACGAACATCGCCGCGGCACGCTAAGTTGTTAATGCACAGTTTTCGAACTCGTTCGGGTGTCATTTGCTTTAACGTTCGCAGACTTTTTTATTTCGTGTATTTTATAATGTTACATTAAAATTAATAATTGCGAAGAGAAAATATAAGTGCGACAACATTTTATTGGAAATTGATATATTTAAAACATTACGCGAGCGTGCATGCGTGCATATGTTCTTTTTTTTTCACGTTTCTCTGTGGAGATGTGAATTGCAGAGACTCCCCCGCGCCGTCGGTAGTAGCCGATGTGGCAAACGCATGACCATTTCGGGAAAAGCTAATTAATCTCACAACGGTCGTGTGGGTCGGGCAAACGTTAACTAACGCGCGGCTGAAGCGTTATCTTCGATCCGACATTCCGGGTAATTGTCGCTGTTCCGGTCAAAAGTCAAGCCGAAGTGCTTCAAAGCCGGAGCGTGTTTGCGCGTAACCCGAAGCGAGCCGGAGGTAGCTAACCTTTCCGAAAAGGGATGAAGGGCGGCGGCGGCGGCGGCGGCGGCGACGGTAACGACGGTCGAAAACCGCGCGAGTGGCGCGGTTTGAGTCGTATTTACAGTCGAGATGCAGATACGCACCACCCGCGTGCAAACATGCATCGCCCGTATGTGTGCGCACCGGCCGAGCGCGGGCCACACACACTCGGCTTCGAATCGCGCGACCCGCGTACAGACGGCGGGTGTACTTTTCCTAACGTCATTATCTTCGCCCGGGGAATTGTACGCGCATTCGTTACCTCGGTTTTCGCGTTTTGTGCGCTTTCCTCCTCTCTCCCTATTTTTCCTCTCCGCCGTCGTCGTCGCCGTCGCCGGATTTTCTCGTCAGTATGCTAACGCATTCCGCTGGTCGGACGAATGAATAAAAAGAAAAAAAAAAAAAAAAAGAAAAAAAAAGAAGAGGTAAAAGAACGAAACGCGATGGAGGAAAAGGGCGCCAGCCGGGCACGGCGGGGAAAAAATGGCCGAATCGAAACAGCCCGCGGCACTGACGCCGCTCGCCCTGTCGTTCATTGTACTCTCCTCGCGGTATACATAATACATGCGCGCGGGTAATATTAGTACCGGCGAACGCGACGACTCTTTTGACGAGACGTCGTTATACGCGACGGCGCTTTTTCTCTTCCCGATTTTTTTCAATGGCCCTCTTTCGAGAGAGTATTAATTTTCTTGTCGTTCGTCGCCGGAGGTAAATCTCATCGCGCTTCGTTCGCGCGGTAACCTCTTCTTCTACTTTTTCTACTTTTTTTTCACTTTCTTAAATGATAATTAACACGCGGAAAGATCTAATCGTTGCTTCTAATCGTGATTGCTTTAATTTTGAATTATCATCGAATATTGTGTGTCGTAATAAGAATTTGACTTGAGGCTTAATTGCTATCAGTTTCCACACACGTGCATGCGTTACGACACACAGTTTGTAGTCTGTTCGGTTCCTGTTGATGAATTCTGTAGCTTAACGATCATTATTTGATGCCACAAATAATGATCGAGCCGCAGGAAACACTCGATCGATCGGCACTTGACGGCGTGCGTGCGTCATTAACGAACTGTAATATCACTTCTGCGAAATCTCGAAGATATATCGGCAGCTCCGCGAAGTGATCAATTAGAACGCCGGACGCTTCAAGGATGCGGCGCCGCGTAGCTTGGGAAAAAGAATCACTACATATCGTCGCGTGCTTGTTGCATGTCTCTCTCTCGCGCGCGCGCGTTCCGGAGTTCTCTAACGAGCGATGTCGGGCGCATTAAAACGGTTCATCCGATTTAAACGAGCCACATATCGCACGGAATTTACGCCCTTTCTGTCGCCGCGGATTGCATAATGCGCTTCTTGCATTTTTCATAAGGTATGCGCGCGTCAAGTGTCACGGGTGGTGAATGGAAATACGGTTTCTGAAAAATTTGGCCTGTGCGCGTATCTTTTTCAAATTTAAAAAAAATATGCGCATATCGTATTTTTTTAAGAATAAAATTATGAAGAATTAAAATAAAATTGTCGAAAATGTTTTAACAAACGCAAACTC
>QVNZ01021693.1:0-10608 GCA_014825645.1 Pseudomyrmex dendroicus
TAAAAGGCGGCGCCGCATTTCAACGGTAACGTATGACATACATTATGCAAAAGAGGTCACCCATAATGTGATTCGTGAAAATCACACACGCGAGGTCACACTCCATTTTGGCTACTTTCGCACGGGACATATTACGGTTTCGTGTGCTTTGACAATTTTCAAAAGCTCTTTCGGATTTCCGGGACTTTTAACTCTCGCGCGTACGTCTATATCTCCCTTTCCTCTCACTGGTGATAAAATAATTTGTCAAATCCTCCTTTTTTAAAAAAAAATAATTCTACAAATCTTGTAGTTTCTCTTTTGCGTGCGAAAATGAGAAATTATTTTTTCAGAAGAGACTTTTAAAAAGAGACTTTAAAGATAGAAACAGTTTGTGGTTTTCAGAAACAGTTTGTGTGGTTTTCTGTTCATGAGAATTCTGAACTTTTACACGTAAAATCTCTGATAAGAGATATGTGCGCGCATGCGCTATCGGTCTTAAATTTAATATTTAATCTGTACGTGTAATAATTCAAGCACTCACCGAAATTGTCGTGGACTTCCGTGAAAGCAGAACATACATGGCGGCGATGTTTATGCGACGATAAAATCAGTTATTTCCTTGTTACATCGCAATTAATGAAATTAATATTACAGATTTATCAACTTGATTGCAATGTAAATCCAGAAATACGATCCGTCGTGTCTGTGTCACACTAAAAGTCTCTCTACTGTCAGTTCACTGCTCGTTAAATGATAATCACGTCCATAAAATTGATGGTGGTGACAATTAAAAGTGTCGGTAAGGAATAAATCGTTAAAACAATTGCAACATATATGTATAAGCGATGAAATCAAATATCCGAAAACAACTTCACGCGCGCGTAATATTATATCCTCATACGGCGTTGCAAGATAAAGTTAAACCGAGAACCTGGCATTGAAACTTTATACCGCAACACAATTTATCTTTGTTGTGTAAACAATAATCGGCGCAACATCGCTAGCGTTATTCGAGTTTGCCGATAGAGTTCGCCGGATGAATTTCCAACAGTTTGCGAAGCTACCGGTTTCGACCTGACGCACAAACTGAATCTTGTACGAAGAAGATTGACGCGGAAAGCGCAGTCTGCAGTGGCGCAGTCTGCTTAGATCTGTCAATTTCTACGGTGCAACAGGTAGAGAGCGAGAAATCGCGAGTTCGAAGAAAAATTGTTTAAATGTTCGACCGAGATACAATGCGATTCTTCTTTTTTTTCTCTTTCTCTCCCTTCCTTTCTCTTTCTCTCTCTCTCTCTTCCCACCCCTCTCTTTCTCTCTTCTCTTATCTTGAATTAACGTGCAACAGGTGCGCCAATATGCGTCACGTAAGTCAGACAGAGTAAGTATCCTCCCGAAGTTTGTCACCCGACGTTTCTTGACGCGTATATTTGAAAGCTGTCGGGGTGTGTATTTACGGGACGCAGCGAGCAAACAGACGTTTTTCACGGATATTACAAAGTGCGATCGAACGAACGAGTCGAAAGTAATCGAACGGCAAGCGAGTTCGAGATATCTGCGAAGTCAACTTGAGTCTTTACGGATGTTTCTCGACTCTTTCACGTTTATTGAAATCTCTCACGTATTATTATTATTGTTGTAAAATTCGAGATTTCGCTTCGTTTCGCGTTCGCTGCTATTCATTTATGCCATTCGATTGATTTTAAAAAATGAAAAACTTCGAAACAACAAGATCGCGAAGCTGAGAGAATCACGCGTTCAACTTGTAGATACGCGATCTGCGAATATATAAGAGCGTAAAAGTTTTTATTTGCGAAGCGACGCCATTTTTTCTCATCTTGCGCTCGTCGAGATGTGCTCAAAACGCGATTGTCCTATCACACGGTGCAACAGGTAGGCACTTAGTATCCGTCTGCAATATAGAATTAATTTTGCCAACATGTCATACTTGCGTCACCGCAGCAGCTCGTGTAGACTAAATATTTAATGACGTACGCAAGAAAGTGACACGAATTCTCTCTCTAAGTGACGAAATTAATTAAATTGTAACAGCAAATAGAGTCGGTTTTGTCGATTGTCATTATTTGTCGATTTTACGCAGATGTGTATCTGTTTTTCATTAACAATTCAAATCAAAAACAGATTTTACTCTTCCTTCACATGTTCATTTTTAAATATACTTTACTCTCGGTTTTGTTTTAATTTCATTGTGTGTTACAATTAAAGTGAATAAAATCACAACGTAATTAATATGAGCTTATCATTACGTGTAATGTGCTACGTCAACCGTGAGAGAAACACAGAAAAATCTCCGACAAAAGTTAAAAAAACAAAACTGGATTTAAAAAATCACTTGTGTAAAGAGAAAACAACCGTGTATGAAAAAAAGAAGCGACTACCTGATCAATAGTCTTCTTAAAGGAAAGTAACGCGCAACAGGTAGCGACGCGATGTAACTTACGAGATGGATTCCTAATTAGCAGGCTGGCGCAGAGTCACCGAGAAAATTCATTCTCTCTTTTTCTCTCTCTCGACTGGATTGTACGGATTATGCGCAAATCGGACCGATAACCGGGTGACAAAACGCGGAGTCGTGAATTTTAACGCGACGAGCGAGATATTTGCACGCCTCCGAAAATCCTGCTATGATGTCGCTATCGTCGCGCTTTGAAAAATCGATATTACAACCACTATCGCCGACAAATGCATTATACATGCCGTTTTATTTTTCGCGATGTTCCCACGTTAGATGAGACGCGATATTGTACGAGCACGACGCCGAACAGAAAAACGCTTCGCTCAACATTCCGCGTTATTTTTATCTCTTACAAATTCTTCTTTTTTTTTCATTACAAAAGAAAAAAAAGAGCAATATGCAACAGGTACGCGTGACTTCGCGTGCGTGTATGCGAACAAATTAACGATTCGGAAAAAGACTTCATTATAACGCGGTGGTACACTTGTGTTGCATAAATAATTATCAGTTTGTCGAGAGACGAGAGCGCAAAAACAAGGACGAGCGTTGCCGTTCACCTCGCGCGCGCGAGTACGTAATTATATCATATTGTAATATCGACCGCTTGAGGCCTGACATGACCTAATTTGCGGGAACATCCTTGACGCCTCGCAACAAATAATACACGTTACGCACTCTCGCAGACACGCGTGTGAGGGTTGCATTCCTTCAAGTTTCCGCGAGGTGTTTCCGAATTTTCTAAAAACTGAAATTTTGTTATACAACCGACGTGACGTCTCCAATTTGCCGATTTTCAACGTAGATCTGCTGCCGAGAAAAGACAGCACTTTGAAAAGCGCAAAGAAAAAGACAAAGACGCAAAATTAAAATAAAAAAAAAAAAAAAAAAAAAATCTGATCGGTACGACGACACGCGTGATAAGACTGTCCGTCAAGTCCGTGTGATAGTCGAGCGTGGACCGTGATATGATAAAAGAAAGATACGGGGAAAATCGCGCAGAGAGGAGCAGCTCGGTCGTGTGACGTCGTAGGTCTGTCTCTGTCTCGGTAAGTACTGAAGCGCTGTTCGATACCAGGAATGGTTATATTATCTCCCCTCGCCACCCCCGCACATCACCGCATACCCATTACAAGATGGCCGTCGGTGTTTGCGAAATGGCGCCTGCGCCGCACGAGTAATTCGGTTCGCCTCTCACCTCTGTCACCCTTGCCGCTCCACCGTCGCGTTCATCCCCTTCTATCCCCGACATTTCTCCCTTCCGGAAAGGGAGAGACCGTTCGCCCTCTTCACCCTTTCCTACATCCCGTTCGAAGATTTTTCTGCCTCCGCGCCGGCTCTTTCTTTCTCATACACATACACACACACACATCAGAGACCATCTTCGTCGTCCACCTTTCTCTCCGGTGCCTTCGTTAGATCATCCCGATCTCTCATTCCTTTCGCTCGACCACTCAGACCGTTCTCGGAACAAGTGCTATCCACACCTTTCTCGTTTTCTCTTTCCTCGAGCGTTACGTCTATGATTATTTTGCGGTCCGCTATCAACCGCGAGAGATAGGGGACGGGCTATTGGTTGTCGCTTCGATCCAACGTTTATGGACGTTCTATCTGTCTGTTAGATCTGGATCTCACTTTTATTATATCAGATAGGAGACGGAAAAAGAGTTCTGTTGTTTCTCACAATAAAAAAGATAAGATAGTCCGAGTGCAAATCCTTCTTTGTTTTTGCGCTTAATAAAGAACCAATTTTATAACACGACTTGAAGTAGAGTTTCGGGGAATTAAATGTTTTTTTTTTCTGTTTTTTTATTTGCAAGAAAACAAAATTTTTGAAAACTAGCGTTGTCGCAGAAAACACAAAATCTAGGTCGAATATGTCGATTTGCTTTTTGAGCAAACAAACGTTGTACATCGACAATAATTCTTGTTTCATCTAGTGGCATAGAAAATCTCTCGACATCAATAAACGGAATATTCCACGCATAAACTGACCTACATTTTCATGGCAGAATATTCCGCGCAAGCGAACGCCACCTATTCTGCTATGGCGATATGAACCCATTGTCATTCATGGCTGAACGATGCAAATGTTTAATGCCGTAACTATTGTAAAATGCTCTCGAGCCGGGGATTATGTATGTTATCTAACGAACGCCTTTTTTAAATACGCTCTACTGTAACACAATTACAACCACCCGAGGCAAACACGATACTCTTGCAACTTGTGTTTTGTTAAACAATTTAATTAGTGAAAGAAGTCGGACTTTTTAATTAGACTTTAATGCAAGAAAATGGAGATTTTTCGATAAAATTGGTGTAACCAGAACAAAACGAGATTCTCGAAATAATCGTAATGTGATATCAATATTCGAAAGTATTTGTCACGAGCGCTATTTCTCAATTTGTTATTCCGTTAACTAAAATAGAATAAAATCTTGTCGCGTCGTAAATAAAATTGGACCGAAGATTAAAACGAAAGAAGTTTATCGATCCGCTTGTGCTAACGAACACAGCCGCGTTTCCGCTCGCGAGCGTATACATTCGTGCGCTTTTCTGTGTGTCTGTATGCGAATGCGCACGTTTGCATGCAGATAAACCGCAGGAATACTCTGTGGACAAGAGGATTTGTCAAGGGTGCAGGAGGCTGCGTGCGTATGCGCCTCGATAGTTTGTCGTGGCGGATGGTCGTGACATTATGATTAACGTCGTTGAATTTCGCGGAAGTTTTATGCATCGCGGGAATGTCAGTATTCGCAATACATCTTGCGACTGAGTCGTGGGATTCGAAAGCTTCACTAGCCAAACTAAACAGGAGCGAGAGACACTGACAGTTTCGTAAGTCCTGTTCTCTCGTTGTAATTTTATCGTTCGCAAACGAGTTTCTCAGTTCTATTCCGACAGCAACAGCGAAAGAAATTTGATGCAAATATCGCGTTTTGTTCTTCGTTCCTTACGAAATCAGTCTCAGATCAGTTTAGAACAAAAATGTCATTACCGATAATGAAAATTATTATCCCCCTCTCTTTCTCTCTTTCTTCCTCTTTTTTTTAGTGTTCCCGAAATATTGGTAAGATAATGTGTTTTATTTGGTGAATTTTTCTTAATAGTATGATTTGTTACATAGCCGGGTCGATAATTTGCGTGGAAACATAATTTATTTCGTTCCATCCACTATTATATTACAATCTCATGTCACATAATTTATTTCTATACTATAAATCAACACAGAGACGATAATTCATCGTCAATCGTATATCGCATAATCAACTTGCATCCATTTGGTGTTATATATAAAATATTGCCGAGATTGATCAATATAACTAATTCAATTAGCCGACGTAAGAGAGAAGCGGGAAAAGAGAGAGAGAGATGTCGTTGGGATTTGGAAGATAGAAAAAGTTATCGAGAAAATTTCGTTATTTCCGAAACGGTATCTTCGCACAATTGTGTTGCCACCTGATGATCACGTGATAATCTCAGACGAGGTTATCAGTCCGAAACCGCAGTCGCTGCTGCCACGTCGTCGTTCCTTTTCTTTTCTTTTTCTCTTTCTTTCTCCGAGCCATTACACTAGACCGGATATCCACTCGGAGAGGATCTCGGCGGAGCTCTTTCCGGAACACAATTAAAGCCCGGAAACGCGAGAGAGATCCATCCCCTACGACGTGGCGCTGCAACGCTGGAACGCGGCGGTAGAAGGGAGCGAGATAGGGGGGCTGATGGTGCGGCGCTCGGGGGGGGGGTAGGATGAGGGAGTAATGGTACAACGCCAAGGGTGGCTGACCCGAGTTTTCTCGACCCCTTAAATTTCGGCTGATACCACTTGTTGGCGGTCTAACACGGAGCAACAGATGACACTACGTTTTCATTCGCCGGAAAACCGAATGCGTTCGCCCGCTTATCTCTTTCTCCCGCCGCTAAACCGCCGCTTCATCCGCGCGCGGATATACATCGGAAAAATTTCAAACACGTCGACCGTGTACCACCACCATCAACTGCTTCGCGCGCGACCGAATAAAGAAGAAAAGATTAAACCGGATGTACCGGAAAACGTATGAGAACAAAGCGGGAGCAAATATACGTACGCTCGTCTGTTTCAGGCGCGCTATCGTATCTCCCAGCCGTTTGGATGTCATGCTTTATTTCAGAGGGCTAATTAAAGAAGCCTCTCCTACCCTTCCCCGCGCGAGTCATAGAGCTCGCCGCTTTACCGGTGACTGTTCATACCTTCTGAATATTCAGAGTCAAAGTTCTCGGCAGCAGCGGTAATTATAACGATGTTACCGTTACTTGCCGGTGAGACACAACGAGCTGAATTAATATCTACAAATTACCGCAACATTTCGTAATTATCATAGCGTTACGCGCTCAATCGATTAAGAACGTTGCAAAAATTGCACGTTCTCTTCTCTGCAATTTGAACGTGCGAATAGAGTTCTCTGAAAACCGCGCACGTTCTTCTTCCAGTCTCATTAGAAAACTAGACTAATTACGTGGGACGATTGATAAATATCCGAAAACGACGCATGTCGTTGTTGTTACACAAGCTGTCACAGAAACGCTACGTGCGATATGAGTCAGCGCGTTTGACGCGCGGTTATTCTTTCAATGGATGAAATTTATCAACAACAAACGGCAATACGATATCTCTGTCCGCTTTCTACGCGCCGTTTCGGATATCAATCGCCCCTCGTGTAATTTATTAGGATTGTGAAATTGTTTATAGAAGTTAAAAAAAAAAAAAAGTTCCCTAGTTTTATTCAAACAATACAATCCTCGCGTTGCGCGCGCGCAAAACAATTGTGAGAGGAAAGACAGTTATTGAATTGGAGACAATTTTGCCGCGGAAACGTCATTGCCGTGAAGATTGAGCGAACCGAAGTGGCGAACGTAGTGCGCAAATTCTCTAATTCGATTCCACCGATCTAATTATCGTGCGTGTGGTCGTTATTATCGCATCGGAGTAATTTACTGATGTGTATTGCAATTACACGTTTCGTTTAGCATTCAATTAATAATCGCGCGGCAATCTGTCCGAACGCAGAGATTAACGCGCGGTTCGATGCGAGATAAGCAAACGGTAATCTCGCAAGACATTAGGTATCTCTTTATCTGCGTGACGTGTTACCGAACGATCGCGTTTTGCCGGGACAAACGCCAACAACAGAGTCTCGTTCCAACCGCTGAGACTCGAAGAATGTTCAAGGAAGCACGTACATATAGTAGTGAGCGTTGCATCACGTTTCGATTTTTGTTGATCAACCGTTTAGTTGATTAACAATTGAGAGCAACTTGAACATAGTGTAAAAAAAAACACTCCTTTCGTCTGTGTAAAATAATAACGCAAACATTTTTTGCCAACATTTCAACTAGATGAAATGGTGTTTACATTGTTCACTTCGCTTTCAGTTGTCGACCAATCAGCAGTTGATCAACGAAAACGCGTAAACACACGCTCTTGGAGTCGCAAAACTGCAATATTGTACGTATTTTCTAAAGAAAATTTAAAGAGATTTCGAGAGACGAAATAATTAACGCGGTCTGCAGAATTGAAAAATCACACGCGGTAAAAACTAAAAGAAAGTAGATTATTTTGAAAACAAAAATTTACAAATTACACTGTGCGATTTTGCATTATTATATATATGACCGTCGTAAGTTCATCTTCACTGAAAGTTCATACATAGCATATTGAGATTTATGGATATGCCAATTTAGCTTAATAGCAGACGTATTACGGCACAGTCAATAGAACCAGAGCTATTACAACCGTAGGATGTTCAGCTCCGTAGATCGCCCCTGCGTGTGCATACATGAACATCCGTTGAACTCAATGTCCGTTAAACTCAATAGAATATCACGTGGAGAGATGATAGTACACACCACACACAGCGGGTGTTAGATTGAACCAAAATTTGCAAACCAATACCAGATTCCCAGTGAGATTATACATTATCCAGCTTACCCATTTGCGCGACCAACCATCTTGCGAGGAAAACACGCGTGATAATCATTAATAGATGTAATTTCAGGAAAATGGACGCACAGATGTGGGCGTAAAATTTTAATTACATTTTCTACAAAACTGGTGGCGTTCAAAATTAATGCGCGAATAGAATATTTATAAAAGGATTTCTCACAAAATAATTTTGATCTTCTAACTTGTGCGAAATTAAGTTGATTATTAACTATCACGTATAAAATGGCGCGGAATTGTCTAAAAGAAGATATCATGAATATTCACAGTAATTTTCTATACTGCCAAAAATATACCGCAGTACTTCGAATAATTATTTTTATCAAGCGCAACGCATTTAAACAAAGAGACCGAGAGAGAGAGAGAGAGGAAGAGAAGGAGGGAGAGAGGAGAGAAACGAAGGGCACTAAAGAGGATCGAAAGCTTGAAGTAGGTCAGTAACGTTCAACGTGTGTGACTGCCTGTTGGGCTTTTCCCTCCACGGTGTCTATTCCTGCGGACGTGCTCGTCCTTGATCCCGTCGCGCACCCCCGCGCGCTAGAACGGGGATGAGAATAACGTTCGTCCGGTCGTACGTGAGATGTGCGTGTATGGGAGTGACATGCGTGCATCGTCAATCACTGACGTTTCATGACCTCCGAGCACGGAACATCAGCCCTACTGCACATCCTATATCCCTATCGCCTTACTGCGCGGTTTCTCCTCTCTCTTCACATACACATAAACACACACACACACACACGACGATGTGCACCTTGCGCGCGCGTATGTGCAGTACATCCCTCGGCGCTGCCGCACGACATGCGTATACCGGGGGGGTGGCGATGTCGATGTGAGAGAACGTCTGCCCCCGGCGCTGCTGCAATCAATACTAACTGATGTATTTGTGCCTGTAGAGCTTTCGTGCCTGGCCGTGCAGTGCTCGTCGATTACTTTTCGCGATACTTCTTATAAAGAGAGTGCGAGCAACACACAAAGAACCATCACGAGGGGGTTGTACCGAATCTCGTAAAAACTCTTTTTCAAAATGGAATCTTTTTCAAGTGGAAGAAATGTAGTTAGAAAGTATCTTAATTTAACGTGAAATTTAATTTCAATTCAGTAATTTGTTTAAGATATAATTGTTTGAAATTATTAAATATAACAAAATAGATATTTATACACAATAAAATTCGTGAATTACATTCGGTTAATTGATATTTTTGGAAACTGATGCAATAGTTAAAAATATCGCTCGGAATCAAATTTTATTTATTTAATTTTCATTTATCCAAATAAATTATTGGAATTCAAGAATAAAATTCCCCGTTTGCTAGATAAAAGCAAGTTGTTGCATATAAAAATAATTCAGTTGTTGCACGACTAATAAAACACTGGAATTGTTAAAACCAATATATCTCGTTCTGCGAATAATTAAAATTTGATTTAAAAAAATTGCTTAGATTGCTAACAATTTAAATTTATCAGAAGAAAATTACAGAAGAAATATAACCGTGTGTAATTCTATGTCAAGCTACTGTAATACTGTAATACTGTCTTGCGGCTTTAATATTTCGCGGTGAGATGCTAACAACTGTATGTTGTTCTCACCGCGGCGACGCGGATACATCGACACCTCACTTGTGACACAAACCCGTGTATACGCGCCATTTTCCTTTCTGTCTAAAAGAATCCATTGTCCTGCGCGCCGCATTTGCGGGACACCCCGGGGATCGCTTCCTGACCCGGAAGGAGCGCCCAGAGGGGAAGCCGATAACGTCAATGCGTGCGCCACGCGGCTTTTCTCGCGTGTTTCGGTTTCCCTCTCAGATCACACGCTGCGCGCTGAGTGCCTCTAAATGCAACCTATTTTACTCGTCGCACCGCCTACAGGATATCTCGGGGAGAAATGACTAGCACTCGAACACGGCGTAATGTACAACGTTTCCAGAAAATTGTTCTTTCCGTTCAAGTTGCCTTTAGCGCTCGGCCTCCTTCGTTCGGCGCTTTTATTGGTCGTATTATTGGCGCACTCGACGATTGTCGAGTTGCCAAAATGTGTTAAATATAACGTACAAGCAGATAAAACAACAGTTTTTTTAAGTAAATATTATTTAAAATTCTGCGTTCAATAAAAATTGAATTTTTAAAAACGCCGAGATAATAAAAGCAAATTTTATTAACTTAGAGTGAATAA
>QVNZ01021694.1:0-11698 GCA_014825645.1 Pseudomyrmex dendroicus
TAATATTTTTGCAATATTATTGCAATATTTCTTTGCGATATGTTGCATTGTAATATTGCTGCAATAATGCTGCAATATCACAATATCATAATATAACTGCAATATCGCAATATTACTGAAATATTGTTGCAATATTACGTGCTGTGCGGGTATATACACGCTTATTTCTACACAACATCCTGCATAAACGGCTCGGTTGACCAAATTTACTTATTTCTTATTTCTTATAGTGAGCCTAAAGATTCTTTATTAATTGTTGAATCACGCTGGTCTCACAGTTGCGTTATTAAAAATTATCGAGACCATCTTCGATATACCTACATATATTGCGAGACAAACTCCAAGTGCCTCGGTGGCCTAACAGAGCAGGCGACGGCCCGGAAAGCCGGAGATTCTATGTTTGACTCTTGGCTGAGGAGTTTTTTTCGCAATATTTTAAATTAGTTTGAAGGGGTATTCGGGGTCCTTCATATATGAGATGCAAATTTAGCATCCTATATGATTTTAAAAATTGAAATCTCAATTCAAAAACTCACTTGTAAAAATGTACTTGTGAACCCGTATTCATATATGTATATACACGCTTATTTCTGCACAACATCCTGCATAAACGACTCGGTTGACCAAATTTACTTATTTCTTATAATTTCTTGTTCTCCACCATTTTTAAAAGTTTTGCTTAAATTGTGTAATGTCATATTTGCAATAGCAATCTTTTGTAGTACATCTCTCGACACTATTTTTTTTCCTAATTCTTGGAGGTTAACAATGCGATTTCCTTCGCAAACGTAATTTTTAATTTCACTTTTTTCTTTTTTCCTTTTTCTTGCTGCTAACATAGCTGCAGCTTTTTTCTTTTTTCAATTACTTTTAATTTTGCTAATCTGCCATTCTTCATCCGAACTCTCTTCCAGCCATTTTGTCGTTTGACAGCTAAGAATGCGCTGTTGCCGGATCACTGCTTCCTTATGTGGTTAATAGTGTGTGTATACACAGACGAAACACTAGCGCTCTTGCGCGGACAGTCAGTTACAAAAGTTAGGCTTTGGAAGAAGAGTGGGGAGTATGCAATAAGTACAGGCGTGCGCAGCTCGCGGCTCTGTACTTTTGAGACGTATTGTATCACAATAATCCTCTTAAGTTTTTCATGTATATCATTACTTATGTATATCTCGCAAAATAAAGTCTAAATTCGGTAAATGTTCAGAAAAACGGACCCAGCTCCGATGACCTTGACCTTAACATATGTTGTCAAGGACATGTCCCTGAGTAACAATCAAGAGGTTTTAGCCGTTAGAGGTTTATAGATCCAGGAACTCGGTAAGAAAAACAACATTATATAAACAGTTATATAAAATGCAAAAAGAACTAAATGTTTTAATGATGCAACATTTTAACTAATGTTTAGAATAAAATTTAACAGTTTCAAGAAGCTGATGTAACATCAAGCGATTTACAATCGATAATGTTTCTAGCTAACTAAAAAATAATGCTTCTTGCCAACGGAATACAAAAATTTCTGTATGGCGATTGAGTCACGTGATGATGATCCATTAGATTAGAAGTTTAAAAGTGAAACTCATAGAAGAAGAAAGAGACAAAAGGAATGCAACAGAAATACAAGCGGCGACATGAATAAAAATGAAATATTATCTACGAGAAACAAATATAAGCATAGAAGATTAAGTATGAAAGAAGAATAATAAATTTAAGTATTGCGAGACAAACTCCAAGTGCCTTGGTGGCCTAACAGGGAAGGCGACGGCCCGGAAAGCCGGAGATTCCAGGTTCGATTCCTGGCTGAGGAGTTTTTTTCGCAATATTTTAAAAAATTAGTTAGGGAGGTATACGGGGTTCTTCATATATACAAGATGCAAATCCAGCATCCTATATGAAGGAAAAAAATTATTTTGACGTATATATGTGTATACATATATAAGCACATTCTCTGCATAACATCCTGCAAACGGCTCTTTTCACCGAATATATTTAATTCATTTATTAGTTTAATACTTCAGAGCCCTGAAGAATCTTTTTCGTATTTATTATCAATAATAAATTTATTTTATAGAAATTAGTTCTAGAATGCTACAATTGCAACAAACTCGGATACGAGGTATAAGATTGTAGGCTTCCAAAGAACAAAAAAATCGAGATTTAACAAAAAAGAAGATGCGATGCCCGCCATTGTTCTAACTACTGATATAGATAAATGTGGTTTTTGGTTTTTTGACAGCGGAGCCACCAAGCATGTGTGTAACAAAAATAGTGAAATTCTCATTATTAAATATAATAAAGACGCGTGTAGTGACGTTTACACAGCACGTGAAGTCAATAGGAACGAGCAAGGTAAAGATAAACGTACATTTAAATGATAAATTCACAAATAATATACAATTACAAAATGCTATGTACGTACCAAATTTAAGAATGAATTTAGTCTCTGTTTCAAACATTGCAGACAACGGTTTATACGGTAACGTTCAAAAAAAGCAAAGTAACTGTCAAACGCAAGGACAGTTCCGTCGCACTTATAGCCCACAGAGAAGCTCTACGTCATTAATGAATCAAATCAACTAATCATAATAACACGAAAGAACGATGATAACAGTACGGTGACATCAAAGGTACGGGCATTTTAACATTAACGATTTAACGAAACTAACATCACAAGACATGGTTGTCGGAATAAAGGAAACTCAAACAATTTTCAGTATAAAATATGCAACAGATGTAAAATCCATTAGAGATTTTATAAATTTGGACATATGGTGAACGAAACTCTTGGTTTGGTGCACTCCAACATATGTGGCCTATTTAACGTCATATCGATTAGAGGCGCTAGTTTTCGTCATTTTATTCATGATTATACAAGATACGTGGAGGTATCAATGCTAAAGAGCCAAAGAAGTGTTAACGGCATATATTAATTACAAACGTCGTATAGAGAAAGCAACGGCCGAACGTGTCAATCGCACTGGTTGAAATGGCACAATGCATACTACTTCAAGCGAAGCTACCCATAAGTTTATGGGCCGAAGCAATCAACACGGCCACATATTTAAGGAACCGTTGCCCAACAAAGTAGTTAAACAACAAACCACCGTTTAAAATGTAGAAAAAAAGAAAACCACGGGATACATGCAAATTATTGGTAGTCGCGTGATTGCGCTAAACAAAGGTGCGAATCGACCAATTGCAGCCAAAAAAAGATATATACATTCTGGTTGGATTGTAACAATGCTAAAGCGTACGGATTGTGGCGATCTAACATAAAAACTGTAATTAAAGCAAGGACGTCAGCTTTATGGAAGAAATTAAAGATAATAATGAAGTCGTGAAGAAAATATTACAATGTCCATTAAATAATACACAAATTTCAAAGAAAGTTAGACACCTATCCTTGTTGAAGGAGTCTAAGACGTTCAACAGAACATCTATGAGGAAGTCAATTCGAAAGATGAAAATGAAGAAAACATAAAGACTGAAGAAATTGATGATAATGTCTTCGAGCAGCAAGATGAAAGCAAAATGAAAGTAAAACCTGATCAATTTGACATCCCTCGAAAGGAACATGATCGTCCAAGGAAATTGAAAACGAGTAAACGTGGCCGTCTAAGAAAATTATACAGTCAATCATCTTAAGATAATAAGGAATCTCTACCACCGGATTCATTAGATGTATCGGAAGTGATGTCGCAAAACGACAATGATTTATGACTAAAGGCAATGAAGAGGGAATACAAAGATTAATAAAAAATCTAAAAATGGAAAATTCAAACATGGAAATTTTCCACGACCGAAGCAAGATAAAAGATATTATCCGAAGCAAGATAAAAGATATTATCCAATAAATGGATCTTCAAGCTAAAGAGAAACCAAGACTGTGAACCGGTATAAGGCTAGACTTGTGACAAGAGGTCACACGCAGATGAAGGAAATAGATTATGAAGATACATTCTCACCTGTGATGCGGTACGAGAGTATCAGAATATTTCTCGCTTTAGCTGTAATGGACAAAATGCACATACACCAAGCAGACGTAGTTTCGGCGTATGTTCAAGTACGGCAAGATTTACACGATAAAACATGCAGGGTGTCCGAAAAATCGTCTGCAATATTTCGAGAAGTGATTGAGGATCCAAAAAGAGGGAAAAAAGCTATATAAACTGTGACCGTTATTTTTATAAATTTTGGATCCGGGATGTGATGGACCGTCTCAGAACGGCACAAAGCGCCTCGTCTCGCTAAATCTCAAAATTTTAAGTTCTGAATTGACTCGAAAGTTGGGCGCCAGATACGCCGGAACGTATCACCTAGTTTTTCACAAGTTTTTCACAAAGGACGAATCTAATACTTTGCGAGACGCGACGGACGCGAGAAACGCGTCGGTTAGTCAGAGAAACCTAACGGAGAGGCGGGATTCGTGTAGGATAACATGTTAAGAAAGAGCGAACCAGCGTAATTAAACAAGGAAAATAACAACTTTATGTCGGGACGTCGGCTCGGCGCGAGATCTAATACGCAAATTTTTGGACAGATAAACTGATTGCAAGTGGCACACGACAAATTACGTTACAAACGGAAAATTATTAGACGCGCACAAGGTGACTGTTCGAGCACCGTTAGAGAGAGGGACGCGAAATATCACACTCGATCACGCACTCGAGTGACTCGCAACAATGGTCGCCGCGTGCGACACTAAGTACACGAAAAATCACCGAATTGGCGGCTGCACTCGCGAAAAGACATTCGTCTCACCAACTGAATATCCGCTCGCACCTTCTCGTCGGATCCTGGCTGCAGAAAAAGGCTCGTCGGGATCGTCGTCGGTAGCACTGGTACTATTTTCCCACTGACACGTCCTCTCCGGGTTCCGGCACAACGAACAGTGTGTATGAAATCAATCCTGCGCGAGGACATCAGCTGTGCGGCGACCTCGACCCCTCGCGGCGCGTTATCGATCTATTAGGCCGCGATCACGCTCGGGGCCGCCGATAAGCGGTCGCGATCTTCCTTAGCGGCATGGCGCCTTTACAAAATTCGGAATTACACGGGAACTCCTCCGGCTGAGCGATCTAGCGATCTCGACGCTCCCGCTTTGCTGTATGATCGCGAAAGGGTTTGTCTCCTTCCCAGTTGCAGGAAGCCTGGCCAGAGCTTTCCTGCAGAAAAAGAAATTCCGGAATTCCGGGAGGTTTTCCGGCGCACGATGCCGGTGCGTCCGGTGCGCGCTCTTCTCTCCTCAGGCCCCATCGCGTGCCGCTGCCGCTCCGATGTTACTTCGCTGCTTCTTCAATCTGCTCCCGATAAACAATCGGCGAGGACGAATTGTCTCCAAGCCCGCTCGCCGCCAAATTCTACACAAAAGAATGCGAATCTCGGCGTCCCGCGAACGCAATCGCAATACTAAAATATGCGTTTCTCGGCGTCCCGAGAACGCAGTCGTGACACAAAGATGCAATTCAACAAAGATCAAACGGTACGTTTGATCCGACGCTAAATTACACTAAATTAGATACAGAAAGCTTAACGACTAAAGACGAAAATCGCTCTCTCTTCACAAATTGTACCCCGAGAGGACACGACTTCCCGACTCTTTATTAGAATTTTAAACAAATTTCAGCAAGTGACTGGCGCCAGGAGGGCGTCACGTCACAAAACATAGATCCAGAAATAAGTCGTTTTCGAGGTATAGCCTTTTATGTTAAAAAGTCGTCATTTGTTTTTCATAATCATAATAATCATAATTTATTTCATTGTGTTTTAACATAAATAACTTCATTTTGGACTATTTTGGCGTTACCCAGAATGCACCATGTGAAGACATAGTCCGCTTTAGTATCTCTCTTTTTTTATGTTTTCTTTTTCTTCAATTGTTATTTTTTATTTCTTAATTGTTTTTCAATTTTTTGATATTTGTACATACGATTACATTATACATAAATTATGATTATTATGATTATGAAAAACAAATTACGATTTTTTAACATACAAGTGGCTATAACTCGGAAACGATTTATTTCTGTACCAACGTTTATATAGCTTTTTTTCCTTTTTTTTGGATTCCCAATCACTTCCCGAGATATTGCGGGCGATTTTTCGGACATTCTGTATGTGTACATATGAGGTTTGTTATATCTAGTCAAACAGATAAAGTGTGCAAACTCCGTAAGCCGCTATATAGATTAAAGCAGTCAGGTCGCGAATAGTATGGCAAAATAAACACATTTTTACTAGCTATAAGTTTTAAAAAAGTAAAATATACTCGTGTATATATGTATATGAAAAAGAACATATCAAAGTTGTTATTCTGTTACATGTAGATGATATAACGATCGCTTCGAAGGATATTAAGAAGTTAAATTAGAGTAAAAATTAAAAGCAAAGTTTAAGATAAATGACTTCAGAGGATACTGAACCGTCCAGTTATATTGACGGAATATGTCATTTTAGTAGATCGAACTAATCTCAATATTTACTGCATCAAATAAAAAAAAAACACTTTTACAAAAGTAAAGAGCGTGAAGAAACATCGCGCTCTGGTATTTTGATCACTGAAAAAAAAACCAAAAGTTACACTTCTCTAACATCACTTGATCATATTTTTTTATTTTTAAACAATTTTTAAACATTTTATAAATATACAGACATCAGAGCGCGTAGCGGATGACATAAAAGAATATAATAAAACTATCAGAATGTGATTTTATTGTCTAATTTACGAGAATAATCCGATCTTCTAGTAAAGCACATACGATAGTAGAAGGATACGCACACAAGCAGCAGTTGCGTTTGTGTGCATATCCCCTCTACTATCGGACGGGCGAACCAAACGAGAGATAAGAAAAGAGATACATATATGTCTCTCCTTAAATAGAGAGACACTACCTTACTGGACAGCGTAACGGCAGAGCAGCTTTATTTATCAGTCAGAAGTGTAGTAGGAATGCGTATCGATAGAGACGGAGTATATTAGAGATACGTATTGGTTAACGGGTGAAATAAAATTATTGCAAACAAAATATATTAATAAACTATTAATCAAATGTAATATAAAGAATGCCAAACCGGCGAGTATTCCGTTAGAATATAGCCAAAAACTGTTTAAACAAGATGAACCAAAAGACGAGTATGAAAGAATCGAGATGGAACGAAAACCATATTAAGAATTGATTGACACGCAGCCAGTGTGTTAAACCAATTTAACTCGAATTCAGGTAAGGTACTGGTCAGTAGCTAAACATGTATTGCGTTATTTGCAGAAGACGAAAAACTACAAAATCAACTATATGAAAAAGGCAACAAAAATATACGCATATGTTGACTCCGACTGGGTAAGCAATACGGAACAGAAGATCATGTTCGAGTAATGTCGTTATGATGGCAAGTGATCTAGTAATATGGAGCTCGAAAAAATAGAAATCGGTCGTCCTGTCGACGATGGAGGCCGAATATATGGCCTTGTCTGAAGTAACAAAACAAATTATGTTTCTGAAGAGTCTGTTAAAACATAACTTAATAGTTATGTTAAAACGTAATAGTTATGTAGATCCTATAACGATATATTGTGATAATCAAAGTGCAATTGAGTTACGTAAAAATGCGTTATGTACAAATAAAAATAAACATATAGATATAAGATAGGTACCATTATGCACAAAAGAAAGTAGAAGAAAAAGAAATTAAAAGAATGTATTTAGAATCTGAAATTTGACAGAGGATATATTTACAAAAGTTTTGCCTTTAATTAAGCACAATCGTTGCGTAGAACTGTTACACTTAAAATAAAACAAATTAGGGATTCAAATTAAAATCAGATTATAATTAGTAATAGATTATTTCATTAGATTATTAGTTGTTGTCTGTCGCATGTCATGATAGAGTTAATACATAAACATATATATAATCACAACAGGCTACAGAAACTTTTTAGCCCACCACGCGTGGCGCTTGCTTAGCCGATACATGTAATATGGTAGCTCTTGGCTTGTTCTTGCGTTGCGTAGAGTAACTGTGTTCTGATCATGCACGCATTTCTACTGTGCGTCGTTTTGTTAAGTTCTTTATGTATACCATTATTTATGTCTATCTCGCGGAATAAAGTCTAAATCCAACAGTAATTGTTGATAAAATGTGTGAGCATCAGTGAATTTTATGATGCTTGATATTTATATTGCTGACTGTGACTCGGTTACTAATGAAACTCAAAAGGTCTCGCACGTTAACCGCGATTAAGTTTGCTAACGTAAACTTTTTCAATCACGTGCGGACGCAATTGAGACGCATTCACTTCAATCAAACGTAAAAATTTCGACTAAACTTATACAAATATAGCTAGTATTACGATTGGTATATTACATATATGTTTACTCGGCATTCAATGAATATCATATGTAGCGAAAGCATAATTTTATTCCGGTCAATGCGCAATTATTATTTATATACGAGAAACGTTTAAAGAATATTTACATACTTATAATTTCACATACGATTTACAAATTCTGTTTGCTACAATCTCCGAGCAAACTAGCAAATATTAATTCTAAATTCAAATTTTACATTTTGCGAGAGAGAGAGAGGGAGAGGGGAGAAAGAAAAGAGAGAGAGAGAGAGCTTCAAAGCTCTCTTCAATTAGTTTTATTGATGTCATCAATAAAACTAATCAGCGCGAGAACACACACACATACGTTAATAATTATTTATAACATAATTGAACTCAAATTTATAGCATATCTCATGTGCATACTTTACGTTTTCTTGCTCGTAGAATTTGTCTTCGATATACAGAGTGTCCCATTTTAAAATCTCCACTAAAATATCTCGTCAGGGACTCCTCCAATCAAAAAATGACCCAAATAAAAGTTATAGATCTCAACGGGGGCAATTGATTGATGACTCTGAGTTTGATCTTGGAGTCTATTTTCAAGATCATTTCGGAAGGTCAACTCGTGTTTTTTAAATAGAATTCCCTAATTTTTATTGCAGATTTTTATAGCCTATCTTAAGAGCTTTCCAAAACACTATAATACAGTTATATTAAGTACTTTACATTAAGTACTTTTTAAGTTATGAGAGTTGAATATTAGAGTATTGCCGATATTACCATTATCTATTGGCGTTATCATTCATTTTGAATGTTGCTTCATCCAAAAAAACTGGATCTGCGATTTTACGTTCAAACGTATACGTTATCATAGTAGGGGTCAAAGTGATTAGAAATCATTTCAAGGTCAAACTCGTTGACACAAAAAATATCGATATAGATTGTTCATCGTGGCAACGTAGAAGATGACCCGGATGAAAGTTGTAGGAGTCATAATTGGATATGAAGTGATGCCTTTGAACTTGAGTCGATTTTCAAGGTCATTCGAAAATCAACTCAAATTGTTTTTTTAGAGATCAAAGTGAGTTAAAGCAAGATAAAGATCACACCTGGCCAATGAAGACAAAATGAAGATTACACCCGGCCGCTGAAGATCAAACCCGGCCGATAAAGGCAATGCTAATACCGGCGATATTTCTAATATTCAACTTTCATACCTCAAAAAGTACTTAATGTAAGTAAATTTTATTATAGTGTTTTGAAAGCTCTTGAGTTAGGTTATAAGAATCTGTAATAAAAAATAAGGAGTTTTATTTAAAAAACACGAGTTGATCTTCAAATGATCTTGAAAATAAATTCCAAGGTCAAACTCAGGGTCACCAATCGATTGCCCCCGTTGAGATCTATAATTTTTATTTGAGTCATTTTTTGATTGGAGGAATTCCTGACAAGATATTTTAGTGGAGGTTTTAAAATGGGACACCTTGTATATAGTAAAATACTTTATTCTGTTACATTTACAGAAAAATACTTTTTTGTATCTCTTTCTCTCAATGATTAAGAAGTGTTGTCTCAAAAAAAAACTTTCTAAGGAAAAATAATTAAACAACGTTTTACATTATATAAAGACATTTATGTATATTAAGTGCGAATTGTTTGTTCTGCATAGATGGCAATCAATTTACGTATCATCTCTTTTAGATTGCGTTTAGTACATGTCATACGCGCGATATTTTCCATCGCATATGCTTCGTAATCACATCAATTGTGTCACTTAATTACCACTAAGCTCATGTAGATACCGGTAATAACTGCTGCAAATCGTCCTTGTATCAATTAACCATATTATAACCGAACGGTAACATTGTTATAACTATTTACATATAGAGCATTATAGAGAATTCTACTCTTTATAATCGGCGGACAAGATGTCTAAAGTTGGCACAATGTTTTACTTATTTTTAAAAAATAATGATAGTTCTAATATCACCTTTTATAATTCTTCGTAGTTTTTGACAAAAATAAACAGTTCTGTAATTTTAATAGAAAAAAAATCGAAAATAAAAACCGCTGTGCTTACTTCACAATACAACTTTTTCTAACCTACGGAAAGAAAACGATAAATAAGACGCTTTTTACCAAGAACTCCCGTTAGTTAATTTCAGACTATTTTTACAATTATATAGAATTTCAAAACAAACTTTCAACAATTAACAATTTTATATAATTTTAAATATTTGATGTTAGCACGACACTTGGCAAAAATATGTCAGTTTCTGGCACTTCTGACAGTTTTAGATATTGTTTTATTCAAGTTCTATACACAGTTGACTTATTCAAGTTTTATATACAGCTGACCTATTTGCAGCCATAGTTTTATTATAAAGATTGTTTTAATGCTTGTAATTTTTCGCGCCAGCATGACAATGGGCGAAAATGTGTTATATTGTTTCATTTTTTGCACTTTTGGTGTATTATATCTCGCAAAATTAATTTGGCTAATAAAAGATTATAAAATAACATTAGAAAATTATATTGCTTAATTACCTTCCGTGGAGAGAGAAAAAGTAGTATGGCTAGAAAAGTAAACCTTTACAGAGCTCAAGAAAACGATCTAGAACTAATGCTATAAATCAACAATACATTTTTGCCAAGTGTTGCGCCAAATATTTTTTTTTAACTTATATAAAATCCTTAATTGTTAAAATTTAGTTTTGAGAAAAATTCTACATATTTATTAAATGGTCTAGAATTAACTCTCTGTCTGGCAATATAGCTTTTTACTAACGCCGTCTGCATAACCGGGTCTGAGAGACTCAAACTTATTTTCTTACTGATATAGGCTTTAAAACAATCTTAGAAAATTATGAGATAGTTTGTAAAGTCTCTATTTTAATGTAAAAGCGACACTTAAGAGGATACTGCCCGGCTTGTAAACTGGATAGACCTGTAAACCGATGTTTTAAAAACCTAAATTTCTCTACTTTCTAAGTTTATTTACTGCATTATATGAAAAATGTTTCTATAGATGCAAACATATAAAAAGCTATGTAGTACTTTTAAAAATAGGTATATAATGCTCATTTAACCTCTTTTTTTCATTCATAATGATAGCATATGATAGCACATATACTGTCATCACACTATGACGTTGTTCTCATCAATTAGATAATCAAACCATAATCTGAATGTCTCATTAAATTATTTTTTGTCGTACTTCTGGCGCTTGTTCTTTGTAAATACGTACATAAGCTTAGAAATAATTCTACATACATGAATATATGGTTATAGAAGGAAACTATATAAGTAAAAATTTATGCTGAATTTTGACATTCCAAAGAACAAGCGCCAATTCTTAGCACAATTTACTTA
>QVNZ01021696.1:0-29685 GCA_014825645.1 Pseudomyrmex dendroicus
GAGTTTCACTTGTAAATTATTTTACAAGTGAGTTTTTTGGATTGAAATTTTAATTCCTAAATTCATATAGGATGCTAGGTTTGCATCTCTCCGAATACCCCCCTAACTAATTATTAAAATATTGCGAAAAAAACTCCTCAGCCAGGAGTCGAACCTGGAATCGCCGGCTTTCCGGATATTTTAATAATTAGTTAGGGGGATATTCGGGGTCTCTCATATACAAGATGCAAACCTAGCATCCTATATGAATTTAGGAATTAAAATTTCAATCCAAAAAACTCACTTGTAAAATAATTTACAAGTGAAACTCGGTTTCCGTTCAACATCCTGGGAACAGCTCTTATATTTCTTAGTTTATTATTTTTAATTATTATTTATATTTAATTATTATATAGTTAATTATTATTGATTTTAATTCACATATTAAAAATTCTTTACAGTTTACTATACATTTATATTTTAAAAAACACATATTATATTAACAATTAATAAAAAATCGTGGGCTCTTAAGTTTTTAAACTAATAAATATATGAAAATATGAATACGGTCGTGAGAGCCGTTTGCAGGATGTTGTGCAGAAGTATTCTTGTATGTGTGTGTGTGTTCACACACACGTGTTCACATGTGAATTTTTTACACATGAATTTTTCGAATTGAAATTTCAATTCTAAATCATATAGGATGCTAAATTTGCATCACATATATGAGAGACCCCGTTTACCCCCCTAACATATTATATTGTTTAATTATTATTAATAATTTACAATGTGTAATTTCTTACGTAAGCGCAGAGCGATTATTTCTTCTCGGTATTCGTGCAGATTTCTTAATTCGTCGTAACCCCTAAGTAACCACTCTCAGTCTCACACTAGTCTATTTATAGCCACGTGTAAGCCATCTTGAATTATCGGATGCCATCGTGGAAACCGCTAATAGTGGTATTCGATAACGCGCGAAACACCCGGATGACAGACTCCGCCGACTCAGATTGATCAATCGATTCGCGACCATGGTGACAAAACACCGCTATTATTGCTGACGAATACAAGTATCTCGATAATCGCTGATCGCGATTGCACTTGGGAATCAAACATTCCGAACAGCGAATACACGACAATATAATAGTGCTGTATGTAATTAAAGAAAACTGTAATTTACATGTGTGTGCGATGTTTATCTCTTTTTGTCAATTTTTTCGAAGAATTTGCCGTGTGTCATCTTTTTTTTTTTTTTTGCCTCATTTAGTCGAACAATCTGCACAAACGAGCATTTCAATGGCGAAGTTACTTCACAACGCGTGGTTCACCGGCCTTCAATTCCGAAAAGCATGATCATCATTAACCGGCGTATTGCTGCATCAATTTTTGACTACGACAATGAGGTTTAGAAGCGAATTGTCACGATAGACCGTGTGTTTATTTCCCGGCAGAACAATTTCTATGTCCGTGCTTTAAGGGCGTCGTTTCCTCGTGCGTGCGATCGTTACTGAAAAAAAAAAAACAAAAAAAACCTGTGCTTATGTCTCCCGATGGCTCCTGAACGACGGCACCAGCCAAAATTCTTAGCTGCGAAACCCCATGACGACCGTCGCGGCGCCCAGCCGGCGTCGTCGTCGCCGTCGTCGTCCCCCACCCACGGGGGATAGCTTCCACCCCGGCACCACGCGCGCGGAGAAGGGTGGCGTCAGAAACGTTGCGGAGTGAACGGTTGAGGCGGCGAGCGGCGTCAAGGGAAGCGTTGCGGAGAGAAGCGGACGTCCCCGGTGACGTCACTTCACAGCGCCATTTCGTCCAGTGACGTCAGCTCGGCAACGGCGGCGACGACGACGACTACCGGCTGCGTAGCTACTCTCTTGGCCTCTTCACCTTGTACTTGTATGTCGCACGTGACATACCAATGGTACGTGTATCGTCGCGTGCCGGTATTTGTGTGTACGTGTGTGTTTAGGGAAAGTCCATTAACCAATTCGCTCGTTCGCTCGAGAACTTGGGGTTATAAATTAATCTCGCATCGTTTGCCTAGCCGACGCAAAGTCCAGAAGACACTTTGTGTACGTTTCTCTCGCATCTTCGCGATCTCAAAAATCTTGCATCGAACTTGATTCTGCCTTTGGCGATTGAAAAATTTGCGAGATCGCGAACAATTTGAGATAGAATTTATATCTGAATTTCAGATAAATTGCTATTTGCACGCGTGCCGCACACACGCACACACACACACAAGCGATCGCGTTGCCAGCGGATGAACAAATAGGTGACCGAGTACGCTAATTGCATATCGGACTTAACTCATTCCCCGTATAACTTGCGAGAGCCCATTACAATACAAGTCCCGTCCGTCTGGACGTACACACAACCTCTGTCTCTCATGCGCAACAATGAACTTTGTCTCAATCTGATTGCACTGAAAAGCATATCTCGGGTTGTATGAATACAACCAAAGCAAATGCTCTTAGCGGAAGATGGCAAACGCAGTTGTGCTAAAATAGAGAAGCATCTTTAAGGGCAAATACCGTATCTTCCGCGCGTTTCGCGCGCACATATCTTAAGCAAGATTTTGCGAATTATTACATCTTTGTGTAATAATTTTATCTGCGACGTTATTAATTGTTTTTTTTCTTTTTTTTTTTTTATTCAAATTTTTCTTGATATATCCTGCTGGAAACAGCATTTAAATCTTGTTCAATAAAATTAAATCTGTATTTTAAACAGAAATATAAATTAACGTATTCTGCGCGCTCTTTATTTGCACGTGACTTTGTCGAATATTTTATTTCGAGATGTGTTTTTAAACGAGATAAAACAAATTTTTGGACGTTACACCCTTTTGTGTCGAGGATAGAAGAGAAAAAAGAGAGAGAGAGATAGTGTGGGTTTCTGTATTATTAAACAAAAATTATTTACTCTACATCACGTTCATTCGCGAATTTATGAACAGTACTGTACACGTGCGCTCTTGAACACGCAGATCGAGGTATGTCAACAGAATGCTTCTGGGCTCGCGAATGCGTCTCGATCATAGCCGCGATCGAGTGGTACGCCGCGCGCTCGATTTGACGTCCGATGATTAATATAACTCTCCTGGATGTGTTGGACCGGACAGAGGAACGAGGAGTAGAGCGAGAAGTGGAATTGCTCTGTGTGTATCGTCAGACATTTGCACCCCTCCCTCCTCCAAAACAGAAAAAGAAATTGCTATTTAATTCAGCGGACAGACACGAGCAATTGACTTCTATTTATTTATTTTATTTTTCCTCACACGCGCGCCATTTCCGTTTACGACGCAATCAACTCGTGTTACCTGTAATTTCCGCAAAATGCGCGCTTCAACGTAAGAAACAAACGCGAATTGCAAGAAGTGTTACACGCACAATTTCATTTGCGAGTGTTCGCGAAAAATCGCGCAGTTAGGGATGTACATAATGATGAGGCGATCGAGCTTGTCCTCATCAAGAAGTTATGACGTCCCGTCAGTCTTTTAATTGAAGATTCCGCGCGCTTTTAACGGCGTGGGCCGCCGTCGAGAACTCATCCTTTCGGTCGCGGCGATGCAAATGCATAGCGCGCGCCGTAGTAGCTGGAAACAGGCGCGTTAATTGACGGAATCACGAGTCACGAGAGACGGGCTAAGACTTCCATCGCGCGAAAGTTCCGCCCGACAATTCTCTCTCTCTCTCTCTCTCTCTCTCTCTCCCCCCCCCCGGGAAAGGTCCGTCGAGAATATTCCCGTTCCGAGCACGGGCGCGGCGAATTCGTAAGTGGGACAGGAACGACGTCGAGAGAGTGCAGTCGACGTGACATCCTCGACGGGGTCGCGCGCGCGGGAACCGGGCGATAAATTATCCATTGCGGGAAAAACGCGCGCGACGTCTAGCGAGAGATTTACCTCTCGCGCGAATCGCACTTCATCCCGGGAAATTGCGAAAAATGCTTCCACTCCCTGAAATATTTATCCCTTCGCGTGCGAGATGATGAACACATACAACGTGTTTGGTCTTTACGTTGAACGGTATTTCCGAAAATAATGTGTAACGCGGTTAGGTATTGCGTTTACGTACGTAAGTACGTTATGACGAACGAGTTCGATGAGATATCCACCAACTGTTAAATAAGCAAAATGTTGCTAGATAAAATTTACGGCGAATTTTATTGCGACTTACTAATTTCGTCGTAAAGAGCTACTGTAGTCACCGCTCTTTGCGTCTGCGCAATATATCAAATTATCAATTATAATGCTGCGTGCAGTAATTTGTGCTTAAGTGCACGACATAAACGCCTGTCTCTGTGCCATCAATATTTCTGGGAAATGACGCGTGCCTATATAAATATTTCTAGGAAATAACATATCTACTTAATAAGCTTTGCAACCGGATATTGTAAAATAGCGACGATGAAAAATTTACGCCGGAGCGCAAATTTCGCGAACCTCAAAATAACTCAAATAAAAATCTTTGATTTGTGAATGTGCGTCCCGACTGTAAATCTCATTAACTTTTGACTCTGTCGCGATATGTATATAAATGTCGCGAATGTCGCGCGCGTCGATGCGTTTCGCACTATCGGAACGATCTATCGATTTGTGAAACGCGTGAGCTAAAAAACGATCGCTAATAATGGATGAGCAACCAACCGATAACCGGCGCGACTACTGACGTAACCCGACGCTTTCTGGGGAGGTAAATAGATCGAAAGGTAATTTTGCTGGAGCATGTAGGCGGCTATTATGGCTGGGATACCTCTCTCCTCTATTGGCCTTCCATCCTCCTCTCCACCCTCTTTCGCACACTTGTCTGCGTCCTCTGCGTTTACGCGCGACTCTAACGCGCGGATAGTGCTATTAGCGCTTTTACGATCTCGTGGGCTTGTATTAGGCCAGTTCCAGATAAACTCCGGTCTTCTAATTAAACTATAGTTTTCCTCTTCCGTTGCTTTTGTTGTTGGTACAACAATTCATTAACCCTCCAATTGTTGGGCAAATTAATTAAAATAAATACTCGAACAAAAACACACGTAATTAATCAACATTCATACGATCCTCTACAAAACCGTGTTTTAATTTTCTAAAAGCGCGTTATGCGCATATTACAAGATTTTTAATTACGCGAATTATGATCTTACAAAAGTTTCGAAATACAATTCAAAATAATGAGCACAAAAGATAATAAACCGAAGAGCCAATAGTCAAGGTTGACGGTTGAAATAATTTAAAAAACTCAGTGTATTTGGCGGACGTTTCGATCTTTTAATTGTAGATCATCAGACTAAATTGTAATAAAAAATTAATTGAATAGAAAAATGGTGCAAATACAAATAAATAAATATGTACACACCTAAATCCGACAAGTCATCGCGAAACCGTTAAAATAATGAACTTAATTTTCTTTACGATATACAAAGGAAATCTATCGTCTCGTCGTGAAACCTACCGAGACAGCATCCGTTAGAATAACGTCTGACACGCGATCGTTGTTTCCAACAATCTACGAAGAATCTATCTAGAGCAAGGTTTATCCTTGCGGAAATTAGTGGAAGAAGACAACAGCGAGGAAATAATCGAAGGAGTGACGACGACGACGTCGCTCGCGCGATGTGAATCGTCAGGGTAGAGGCGAGTATCATCTCGCGCGTTGGCAAGCTCTCAAATACCGAGTAACACAGACGAGAAAGTTGCGTGTGAGTAAGAGAGAGAGAGAAAGAGAATTCCGTGACGGAAGAGGGTGCGCGCCGTATAAACGTATGCAAACGCCTGGCGCCTGCGAGCGCCGCTATGATACACGCACCGACAGCTTTAGTAGCATGTAGTGGTACAGCCACTACTTACTTACGGAGCCTTACGTAAATTGTGATAATCCACTTCTCCGCAATTTCACAGACGGATCAGAGAATAATAATTATTTATAAAATATAATAATTATTTGTAAAATTACGCACGTATCTTTAATATTGAAAAATTGAACAATACATGCACGCGTGTTACGATGTAAGGGGTACATAAGAAATATATGTAAATACCTGTAAAATCGCAGAAGAAACGATTTGAAAAGTTCGCGATAATTTGGCATGGCCAAAGCGACGACGATCCAAAACAACAACGACGGATTTTTAATAAACCGAGCGTTGAATAGCGGCGGCGTCCTTCGAGAGGAAGGACGAAAATAAACTCGCGAGAGCAAGTAGCGAGGGATCCGACATGTCAGACGTCTGACTCAATACTGTGTGATGCTACTACTACTCGTGGCCGTACACGTAGCTGGCGTTCTAGCGACGCATCTCTCGTGATGAATCGCGAAGTTTTCCACTTAAATCAATAATAAAGAGTGAGAGAACGGGGATTTTCCTACGTGAAGAAAAGGGCGAGCGCGAATTCTACACGTTAATTGATGCGCAAAGGGGAGGCTCTTTCGAATTGCATCAATGCGATTGTATCAAAGCGCGACGCCGCTTGCGCCATATATGTAACAAAAATTAATTGAGCGTAATAATTTGTTCTTGTTTCTTCAATTAGTAACTTAATGGGCGAAAACTGGAAATCGGATTAAAACACACCAACGCGACAACATCGTTCTATGATTTCGGGATGGTCATCGATGAATGGCCATAGTAGTACATGCGATAGAACGAAAGAGTGAGTCCAAGTCTTCCGAGAAGAACCAGCCGAGTTTCATTGATACCGAGATCAAATTGGAGGGGAGATTCCTCGAAACGAGGCTTGAAATTGGGGCGGATTTTATTATGCAGCATATACATGTATGAATCTATATCCAAGTGTGCAAACACAGAATTTCCGAGAATTTGTGCGGCCCGGCGTGTGTTGTCGTTGAGTCAATGAGAAGGTAAAGTCATCGTTCTGTGAATCACCTCCCCGGACAAGCTGAATAAATCGTGTAACCTGTAACTCGAGCGTGTCGTGCCCCCCTTTTCCCCTCTCGGCTTATTAGAGAGAGGAACACGTGTTTCTGACATTTGGAAAGTAATCCGATTAGACGAGTTTCTGGAAAACGTTTTTAATGCATTACTGCCGTGTACCGCCTATTTATAAGCGTGACATTTCGCTAGTGTCCCAGGTGTATCGTCAAGTTTCTTCGTCGATCAGACGCAATAGATACTAGATAATAAACACTTTGATAAAATTAAAAGAAATGTGTGTGTGTGTGTGTGTGATCCTTTCTGAGAAAACTCGCGTATAGCTTTCATTAAATCCCTTTCTAAGATTTTGCATTAATTAGAATAATTTTAATATTAATCTGGTCTAATTCCATCTACTTGCCTTGACTAATATAATTTAACCCTCGTACTTTCATGAATTTACGCAATTTAACTGACAAAGTGCATCACTTAGAAGAATACTCGACTGGAATTTTCTGAAATTGTTTCGATATATTTTTGTTTTGTGTTTTACATCGTATTAGAGATCGTATCGTTGATTTTCTTTATTAAAGTTTTTTTTTTTTTTTTTTTTTTTTTTTTTCAACGTGGAAAATGGATTTCAGCGTCGCACTAAATTATTTCCTTAAAATTGAGATTTAATGAGATTTGAAATTAAATTTTATGTGCATTAAAAAGTAAGCAATGTAAATTATACTTTTCAGGAAATCCAAGTAGGTAATCTACCGAACTCGCGTTCGCCGAGTTTTCCGACGGAAGCTTAATTTCAGATTTAATTAGCAAGATAGAACATTTTTAACTAAAATGATAAAGAAGCCGTGTTTTCATTAAGAAGTCTACGCAAAAATTCTTTAAAGAAACATTAGTACCGCTAGATTTCCTCATCCCTCGGTGAGCTGGCAACCCGCCGAGGATGTAGTTTTCTTCCAAAAATAGAAGTTAGACCACAGGAGATAATGGCAGTTCCTTTTCTCCGTTTAGGAGATGATGAAACACATGCAACACTAAACTTTCTACAACACATTATCCATATTTCTTATAATTTTAATAATTTTCTCTCGTTTTGTTTTCTTTCCGTGTACATTAGTATTATTATACTAAAATCGATTCTTTATTTTTATAATATATATTATTAAATATATTATTTTATAATATATAATTTATTTTTATAATATATTATAATATATTATTTACAATATTTTTTAATAATCATTAGTTTACCTATGTCTACTTTTGTCAATGATATCGATAATATCGATAATAAGTTCAATTTCACAGTCCTTTCGCAGAATTTCGTCCGCGTGACACGTGCTGATGTCACTAAAGTTGGCTGGATCCCATTCGTCATCGTGATTGGTCCGAGTGTTTCGAGTGGCGTCAGTTGGGAATCAGAGATGCAAGTTCGCATCGGAAACGCAACTCGCAGCCTCGCCGAATTAACTATTAATTAGCGGCATCGTTATCTCGTCACAATAAATCTCACGGTTGATGCGACGCCGCGCGACGCTACGCGTCGATCAAGCTACGCGTAGACAGATGCACGGCTTGTTGTTCGATGCACGGCTTGTTGTTCGATCCTTGAACTATAACATTTCACCCGGGAAACGGTGTAGCTTTTACATTCGGCCTCGAGTTGTCCGTGATAATTGAGGAGGAAAATTGTTCGTCTCCATAGAGCGTACGCGCGCGCGTTAGCATACGTGAATAACATTCTAAACTCTATTCTATAAAATTCATAAACATCCTACGTACAATTCTCTCTCTTTCTCTTTTACTTTACTTTTATTCTTACTCTGGATTGTATCATGCAAATAGTGTATTAAGTCAAGCAAATTTATGCGCCAACCTTGTACCTAAAATTCACCGAAATGATCGACATTCGGAATGTCGATCTTTCAGCTTCGTACGAAGAGTTCTCGTATTTTTGTGAGACGGAAAGGACTTGAGAAAGGACTTACTACGGAGGGTTTTTTTTTTTTCGTCTTTATCGCCGCGAATCTCCTCTATATTGGGGTATTTATCGCGCTAGGAACAGCTCATTTCCTTACGTCGCTCCGAGCTTAATAAATCAGAGAAGACGCCCTTGTCAATAGGAAGGTCAGTCGAGGCGACTTCGCGTCTCCAGCATTTGCCAAGTAGTACGAGACGACGGTAGTAGCAGGCAGAGAGCAAGGAGAGCATTAAGAGAAAGAAGACACACACACAGTGTGTGTGCTTTTTCCTCCCTTCCTTTCTCCCTCCTTCTCTCTTTCTCTCTCTGTTTCTCGAACTCAGAATATACGTAGAAAGAGAGAGAGAGAGAGAGAGGGAACGCACACGCATATATGCGTACGTCTGCTCGCCTCCAAATGGAGGTCACGAAAAACTGGAGCAGACATTGGTCATCTTTAAAGTTAGAGATAGTGTAGAAATTATTTGCTGGAAAGGGGCTTTTTATCATCAGGATTATTAAAGAAAAAAAATAAATCTACTACGCAAGCCTGGAGATAATATGTAAAGATATTTTTAATTCGAATAAATTCACGAAATGAGAAAAAACTTTCTAACGCACAATTGTGAGAATCGAAGTGTACATGTGCGTTAGAAATTGTTTACTACAAACAATAATAATTTATAACATTTTTCCTTTTACATCGCGCCAGTAATACCCCATTTCGCGTTTTATATGTACGTATGTTGAATTTTTTCATACTTTTTTCGTACTTTTTTTTTTTATTTAATGTTGCAGTTTATTTCTATAATTTTTTTTCTCGTTCCAATTCACGCGTCGCTAACTCCAGTTTTATGGAAACAAGAAGAAAAATGTTTGCTATGTGACTTTTTCTCACGAGTGTCATTTCCACGTCAAGTTACACTTTGAATTCGAAAGCGACACGCTACTATCTTCCTCCTCTCTCCCTTTTCGCAATAATTCGCGAAGATTTAACTCAACCACGCACGTCCACCTACGCGATTAAGTAGCGGAAAACATTCGGAGTCGAACAGTCACGTTATATACGTTATTTGCCATTATGTATATACGTGTATTTGATTACGGAACTTTCACCTACGCTCGGGACAGGAAATGTTAGGTCGTGAAAAAGTCGTATATTTTCTGTGAAAACTGCATTAGCCGCGAGAAGAACGTGGGCGTTCTTTTTTCGAAAAAAAATCGAGAAAACACACGTAAAACGTGACGTTCAATTGATACGCTGTTATTCTTGCTCGCTGTTAATTATCTCGCATTTGTTATTTCATTATTCGGGAGTAAAATCGCAAATTTGGAAGAAAGATTTTTTTTTTTCAAAATGACCGGTAACGTGATAAGAAGAGAAAAATTTAGGGAAAATTGCTTTCGAAGTAATAATATCCTGTTTACATTCAGTACATCCACACGTGACGCTATATTTACGCACAGAAACCGGCACGACTAATTGCGTTAGCGTCTAAATTAAATAGCGTCGTTACCTGCGCGCTGTTAAAAGTAGATTACGATCGGCAAGTGATAACCACCGTAGGTCCGTAAAAGTGTGTTCCGGCACTACCTATCCCTGAGGGAATCCACGAGTTTCATTATCCACAGTAGGATTTTTAAGGCGTGTGTATGCACGCATGTAGCTTGCAGCGTGATACGTTATAAAAAAAAAAGTAAACTTTTGTTTTTATTATAAAATGACTTTTATCGATTTGACCGATATAGATTGCATGTGAAAGATGGCGTGTGAGAAACGCAACATTTTAAATTTAAAGAATTGTATTCGTCGTCGTGCTCTGCTTTCACTTTTACGTCGTCAATTTAAAATTGTTTTCTTCTTGCACATGTGCAGAAACAATCGTCGGAATTCCGAGAAACTCGTGACTGTGTGCGCACATGTGACATTTCAAAAAACCGCAGAATTGCATCACTTCTAAGAGAGAGCTTCGCCACGCATTCACTAGAAGTTTAGCTTTAATGTAAGAGACGCTTATCATATTCTCGGAAAGATAATCGATACATCTACAACAATTGTGTACTGAAAAATGTCCGTCGGCGCGCGTTTACTCTCTCACATATCGCGCGCGCTTTTCAAACTTCTAAAAGGAACAGCTTGAACTCTTGCGTCTGATTGACGTTAAAAAACAACGTGCCGTCATTTCATACATGCGGGACAATTAATTTTAAAATCCAAGATAATATTAATTCTTCGTGGACTGACTTCCAAAACAGTTTACTAGGACTGAGTCTGTCTGATTGTGAGTGAAACTCATGCGACTTTAAAATCAAACATCTCCGCAAAAAAATCAATATTTTCTCAAATTGTTTTTTGAATCAAAAGTTTTAATGATTCTGCATCGATATAAAAATAGAAAAAATCTCTCGTAGTTTCAAAAATATAAGTTAAAAAAAAAAAAAAAACTAATTTTAACTAAAGACACTGGTTTGAAATTTTTGGGTGGGTCAGTCTACGAAAGGTGTAGATTGATAATTAATTATAATTATAATTATAATTATAATTAAATGTAGATTAATTATAATTATTTGGAAATATTATTAGTCACGTAATTAATAAGAGATGAATTGAGAGTGAAGTCATATTGTGACTTAATACTTTGTATGATACTTATGAGTATTATACAAATAGTATTTATTTATAATATTTACTAAAATTTATTACATATAAAATATTACGCAATATTTGTGCGATTTACGAAAGATGCGCCTATCAGTCTCTCTATTGTCAAACGACTAAAGGAGGCACCCGGCGGAACGGGCAGGTAACTATATATCTATTGATCGTTCATTCATGTGCCACCCTTTCGTTCTCTTAGCCCCTTGTTGCCCCGTTGAGCTTTCTCCCTTCCATCTATCCACCGCCATTTCCACCACCACTGTCGACTACTATCGCAATTCTATCGATGTCGTCGTTACCACCGACATCGTCTCGTCTTCAGTACCGGTTTTAAGGGTGACGGTGACGAGCGGTCCCTTTTCAGGGCACGAAGCAGGCAGCGATGCGCATTTCGTTATGTTCCACTGACTCCAATAATGAGTTTTTAACTTCAATTACATCAATCTGTCTTGATTACCGCAATGCAATCCGTCAGTTACTGCACAGTTCGTGATAGTAGAAGAAAAATTTGTTTGTTAAAATTGCTATCTCAATTCCGCAAAGAACATTTTAAAAGGGAAGGAAAAAAGAGAAATGTTTCTCAAAATTTTGTTTATATGTGGAACATATGAGATTTTATTTTTATATAGAGGAAGGAAGATGTAGCTCGGGGTGCTAATATATCTAAAGCCAGAGTTGATCGTCGTCCTAACCCTAAGAGAGAGTCGGGTCTGCCAACTGAAAATCCACCCCTCGCGTAAGCTCCTCATCACACGTGGCGCTTACGTACTACCCACGTCTACCAACTTCGTAAAACCGACAGAAAGCCTGAATGACCATGATTTACGTCGACAGATACGTCTCGAAAGCACGTAATAATTTAGGGAGTGCTTTTGTCGAACTGAGAATAAAGTCGTTGTTAATTTCTCGAAAAAAAAGTCAAGAGCATTTAGTCAGTTGCATCGATATTTTCCGACTGAAAAAACATTTACAAATAATAACTAGTACATACATATGCAATCCATATGTGAGTTCACAAGTTATGTAACAAAATATTAATATTTACTCAAGTATTTTTATTAACTTCGCACTCTACTTTGAGTAAAATGTTAAAAATCTAAGTAAAAATCTCGCGAAAAAGCAATGAAATAAAATAACAATAAATTGCAACGTCGCGCTTTGATATTTATATGTTGCCTTATCGGTGGGATATTATAGCGTGGAAATTATCGAATCGCGACACGACAATGCGCGGAAAGCGGGTCGACGTTGCGCCAGAAATTGATTTGTCGCGTTCGCGAACGTCGCGACGCGGTGCGTCGTGTCGCGTCGCCTTTCTAATCTCGTCGCCGGCATTTGCTCGTCGCGAATTGCAATTGGCTTTATTCGTGAACAGGACAATTCGACGGGGGCCCGTCGGGCGAGCCGAAGGACCGATCGATCGAAACGTTAAGATCGGATGGCACACGAGGGAACGCGATTAAGCGAGAGAAACGACCGGCCGGCACAATTCGGGCCATCATTCAATTGAAAGTTACATAAGACGGCGTTTATTACGTAGACGTAGGTCGATGTCTAATAAATTAATGAAATTAGAGAGGCGAGCTTGAAAGTTTACAAGAGGATATTAATTTTCACATGCTATATTCCAGAATACACCGAACCATGTGTGTGTGTGTGTGTACGTATATGATGTTAAAGAGCTGCGACACGAAATAAAAATTTGTTATTCTTATGCTTTCAAAAATAAAACGCGGATGACTGATCAGATAAAAGTTACAGTTTAATTTACGTGTTTACGTACACGGAGGCGCGTGGCGTAGCACCCGATGTAGAATTAATCTACTTATTTTCATTAAGCTAAAAACCTTTAATACTATTATGGTGGCGTGTGTCACCATCACGGTCGAATGGATTAAAGTTGTAGGTTTTCGCTCTTAACAGCGCATCAAAAAAAGAAAAAAAAATTCGAAGATTCGGTTTAGTTCTTCACCAGCGAATTAGAGCAACATTTTGCTCGGGGAGTCTTTCGATTATCACAATGTAACAATATTATCAGTTAAAGAATAAAACGATAATCATTAATTTCTGGATTATAATAATGAGTGCATTTAATCTAACTACGTGCTCAGACCGGCTCTTGTGCCTGTTTTCTCAGACTACGACAAAAACAAAAGAAAACTTCACCATCGCTCGTCATTAACAAAGAAAGCGCGAGAACTTTTCGCGAGAATATATATAGTTGTTAAGCGAATCTGTCTTACATAAATGTGTTAGTATTTAACACATGTGCGAGTTTTCACTCCAATTTTTTTCTTTTTTCACACTATTAAGATAATTATTGTATTATTATTTTTGTTTTTTTCCTTTTGTTTCCTCGCTATTTGCGGTATATTATTATTATTAGTATTATTATTATTATTATTATCATCATCATAAATGTTAGAAGAAGAAATGAGGAAGTAGAATAATTTAAAGAACAGAGAATTTTTATCCTCTCTCGTATGGAAATAGACGTTTTGTACCGGGATAGCCGTGTAGCATGATAATAGATTAAACGTCGTTAGGACACACACGTAAATATCCCTGTCAGAAACGCAAAAAAAAAAAAAAAGCGGACTATTTCGAGATATACAACCGGGACACTCCACAACAGCGTGTCGTGCACGGCATGCCTTAATGGAAGCGATAAATACACGCTCGAAACACACAAATTCTCGAGAAATTAAAACGAACAGTCGGCGATAATTTTAATAAGGACGTTACGCGTAATCAACCATCTGATGTTTCACAAACGAGGTTCTTTCGACGAGGTTTTCTTCCCGCTATAACTTTTAATTGGTCCCGAAATCCAGAGAAATTGCGAACAATGAGGAAAACGAGAAAAATTCTCCGCGAATAATGATGCGAAGTGGAAATATATATAGCGTGAGAGAAGTGCCGAGAAAAACTTCATTGGATTATTATAAGAACTGAAGTTATACTTTGTAAACTCTTTCGCTCAGTCTTATTTGCATTTAAATTTGTATACTTTTTTTTTTTGCAGCGCACAATATGTCAAGTAATGCAGCAAGTTCTCGAGTTACGCATTGGCGTGATTAAATGACGCGTTCTTTGAGAGAACTGCTTATCTCTTTCTCTCTCTTTCTTCGCTTCAAATTGAAAATATATGAGCGAGAAATGTTCGGAATAAATTATGCAAATACGAAACTTTGAAAACTCATATTAGCGCAAACACGCGCTTTGATTGTCGGCTACATTGAAGTTGCGACTTTAATGTGACTGTTATAACGTGACGAACACAACGTTAACACTACTCGCGGAAGTAACACTAACGTAAAGATGACGTTTGATTGTTTAACCAGACAGATTCACATTAATAATTTGAAACAATTAATAAACTTATGTTGCCACAATTTATCGCATGGCGTATTGCTTCTCTAGCAATTTTGAAAATATTTTTCTTGCATATATGCAACAAAATTTGAAAAAAAAAAAATAAATAAAAGGCTCCAAAAGTTCAACACAAATTCTGAGAAAAGGGAAAATTACTTGCATATTACTTGCAATAAATTGAATTATTTCTTACACACTACTACCTGTGTTTAAGGCTCATATTGGTCCTTCCTCTTGGAATTTGTTTAAAAAAAAACAAAAAACAAAAAACATCATAATCATCTGTTGCCAAGACACGTGTCCAATTTTATAGAAAAGTTTTCACTATATTTTTGTTATATAGAAAATATAACATCTTATTGTTGTCAGAAGAGAAATGTTGTTACATGTAATTTTTGTGTTCATTTTTCTATTTATATTTTTTATCGCGATATAAAGTTTAGGAAAAAATTTTATTCTATTTCAATTATAATTTATTGAAAAAAAAGAAAGCTGTCGCAAAAAAAATATCTAAAACGATTCATGTTATCGACATGTTAAACTGCTGATCATCTTCTGAAAACGAGACGCTTCAAAACGAGAATGAAGCAATCCTGCGTATAATCTGTGTCGCCCTCGTGATGCGTGTATCTAATCGTTAAGAAACCTAACCGCGCCAAGCACAAGTTAAATGTCAAACAATCGTACATCTTTATTATTATTTTTCTAACAAACAAACGAAAAGATAGGTCGCACATGGATCGTGACAGTTACATTGGAAAGAAAAACACGACCGAGAGCGTTGACGCACACGATCCGACATGCGATACGAATACGTTGAATGGAGAAGATAAATCTTTAAATAACTTCCAAACACATAATATTCATATAAATCATATCAAGTCATCACAAAACTAATATACGTGTTTGCCAGTTTTGAAAAAAAAAACGTTATTAAGAGGGACCTTGCGTTATCGCGAGACACCTGGACTACACGCGGTCGCGATTAGGTCGCTATCGCGAAACGGATAAGCGATGATCTGTAAACAGCGTAAGACCGGCGTAACGATAGAGAATTTATTCCGACGTTTGACTGCGCGCTGTGTGGAAGCAGCTTAAAGGTCAGCCTTTAACCCAAACGTGGCCACCGCGATGGCCGAGAGATTCAAGCCAGCGGATGGATGGACAACATGCGCTCGTTGACATTGTCGCAGACGACGAATTTGTTCAAAGTTGAGGAATAATTAAGAGAACAATCGCGGGATGAGATTTAAAGGCGAATGACGAAACGAAGGGAAGTTTACAAGAACGCGGAGACTACTCGCTCCGTTTCGCTGGACTCACCTCTAGAGGGAGGTAGGGGCTGGATGCGGCCATGTTCCTACATGCGTTCGAGCCTCTGCCCCGGTGGCGATCCCCTCTTCTTCGTGCTGAGGCACCACACTTTACAGAAATGAGAAAAAAAAGATAGATAACAGACGAATTGCCGAACTGCACACTGCACACTCACGACGGCACCCGGACGATCGACGTGCACTATGAACCAACCCCCCTTCTTCGAGACACCGGCGGAGGGCGCGGGCGGTCGGGCGGGCGGGGGAGCGGAAACGGGGAGGGGAAAATAACACCAACGCAGAGAGCTTTCTCGCGCCTCTTTTTTTTTCTTCTCTCTATGCTGCTTACTTTTCACCTGCGGATTATATTCTCTTGTTGTCACGATAACTAACAAACACTTCTCTCTCCCAAGAGAGGAGATCAGAGGAACGGAAGAATAAGAAAGGACGAGAGAGAAAATATGAAGAACGAGCAGAAGTGGGAAAGAGAAGGGACAGAGCAAGCGAGAGAAAGAAAGAGAGAGAGAGAGAAAGAGAGAGAGAGAGAGAGAAGAGTGAAGAGAGGGGGGGATCCTCTCTCCCGAACCCTGAACTCTCTCGGTTTTCTCGGAGCGGGCACCACAACCACCGGCGTCGGCGGCCACTACCTTCCTTTTCTTCTTCCTCGTTTTCCTCCTCTTCCTCTTCGTCCGCCGCCTCTTTTCTTCCTCTCCTTTTTCCTCGTCGACGTCGTTTTTCTTCCCTTTCGAGCCTCCCTCCCCTCCTCCTCCCTCCCTGCGACGCACCAAAGCACACTCTCGGCTGCTCCTCTCGCGACGGCGAGGAACGGCTAGCTGCTGCTTCAACTCCTGTGCCGCGTTCTCGTCCTCCTCCTCCCTCTCTTCCTCCTCCTCCTTCTCCTCCTCCGCCTCCTCCGCCTCCTCTCCGTCCACGTCCTCCTCGGCGGCGGGTGCTCCTCCTCGTCTTCTTCTTCCTCCTCTTCGTCGTCGTCGTCGTCAACCGCCACTGTACCACCGTCGCATAACAAACACTCCGCCGGCCGTCACCGTCCCGACGACACCAATGCGACAATAAAAGAAAAAGAGACAGAAAGACAGAAAAGCAGGAAGGGAGAAAAGGTAGATAGAAAGACAAATTACAGTGAGATGGGGAGAGAAAAAGAAAAGGAATCAAACGGCACGAGACGAGGATTCGTGAGATTGATTGGGTAGACAACTAACGGGCCCGACGTTTTCTTTTCTCACGAGACAGCTCGTTCACAAGGGGAATACGTTCCTTCCTTTCTTTTTTTTTTCTCCGAGAGGCGCGGTAACACCCGCGCGGACGAGGGAGAATTACCCTCCGCGAGTTAACTCCGCACTCGGCCGGCGGTACCGAGAGCCTGACTCGCGACCCGAGGACGTGAAGGATAACGTGTGAGTGAATTGGCCCGTTTTTCGTACCAGCACAATCACTAACTAGTTCTTCCGTATTCTTTTCGCTTCTTCTTCCGCCTACGCTTCTCCGCTCTTCTCCCGCCTTGTTGTTCCCGTTTCTTTTTTTCCGATTCGGTTCTCGATCCACTTCTCGTCTCTTCTTCACCACGCGATCGTCTTCGCGGACGACGTTAACGTTACCGTTCCTATAACTAAACAACCCCTGTCCGCTTCACTCGGCCGGAAGTTCACACACTACCTACGTTCCCCGAGCGTCGGAGCTCGTGGCCACAGCGGAACGGTCGCTCGACTACGCTCCCTCGCTCTTCTACCACCACCCGCCACCGCCGTTCTCTCGCGCACACACACACTCTCTCACTCGCGGTCCTCACCGTCATCCCCTCGCCGTTCTCTTCACCCTCGCCGAGGGTTCCCACTACTGTGTCGTCCCTGTTCGCCCACCTCTCGTTTGTTTCGCTCATCCTTGTCGCGCCGACGGTTCCCGCGCGTCCTCCTCCTCCTCGTCGGCAACTTCTGCCTCTCTTCTGCGTATCGTTGTCTCTTTCGCGACTATCCAACTATCACCACGCTGTCTCCTTTCGTCGCACTGACGTGGTTTGCCCGTTGACGAAGAGAGTTATATTCTTCTCCCTCGCGCCAACAACCTGGCCACAGATTTTCCTCGTCGCGCTTGCACGAGGTTTTGCCTTCGTACTTCCCAGAAATCTCTCGTCCCTCTCGCACCAACCATTTTCATCCCACCGATGTGTAATCACGTCCTTGTCTTCGCCGACAGCGCGACGTTGATTCTCTCTTCGTCTGATTTTCCATTTAGATGTCTTTTTCCAATCAACGAGAGCTCGCGCTCTCGCTCGCACTCCTCGATGTAAGCCCCTCTCCGTCGCGCTTACGTATTAACCCCCATTCGGGAGAGCGTCAGTACCGAACTTCCTTAAGGCGATACCCCGGGGTTGGCCTCCCCGGCGCAAAAAGGATATCCTCTCAAGCGTTTCTGCCGTGTACTTTCGGCGATGAAAACGAAGGATAATTTTGTTCAAATTCATCACAGCACGTGTGTAATGTTGTAATCGGACATGTGCGATGCGAGTAGGTGTAATATCTATTGATCCGTATAAATAATTGCGCGAAATGTAATATTCAGTGGCTATTTCGAGTTTGCGAAATGAAAACGAGATATTATTTCAATTGAATAACTTGTGATTGTGTACGTCTCTCGAGATGGCTCGAGATAGTAAGACCTCGTGTTGTCAAGTTTTTGTACGTTTTCATCGAAGCGAACGAACGACAACGCGATATTACGCGGCGTGTAAACACTTCGAACTATCGTATTTACGTGCGCAGGTTTAAATGTAACGTACACGCGCGACAAGTTGGTATGTCATGTATTACATTGCAAATCAGAGGAAAACATTCGAGAGAGTTCGCAGTGTTATTTAAATTTGCAACTTATCAACAATAGAATTGTTTAATTCTCAAATATGCGAAACAGAGAGAGAGAGAGAGAGAGAGAGAGAGAAAGAGAGAGAGACTTCTAATACGAACGTGAAAATCCATCCCTTCCCGTGTCCGATCTTGACTTCAATTTTCCTCACTATCTTTCCATCTGTCTCATAAATGGCGGGCTTTTTTTCGAAGCTTCATTCGAAGCGAGAGCTCGTTCTACCATCGCCATCCACCAGATGTCACCGTTTGCGAAGCCGCACACACCAATACGCGCGACAAGTCGCGAGTCGTGCGTGAGCTTTCGCTCTCGTTTGTGTGCGTCGAAGCGATATCTAGTCGGAGATTACCGGTGCATGCGCCCTCGAGCTTTTCAAGGGTAGGGATGAGCTTTCGAGAGCTGCACTCGCGTACGCGACCACTGCGGGCCCCCGACCTCATCTTCTTCTAAACGTCCCGTTCGAGACGCTCGTCGGACGCGCGATCGGATTGAGATGATCTTCTTTTTTTAAGAGACAATTTTAGGAGAGAGCAATCATCGGAGCGCGACGATCGAGGTCGAAGATTTGAGAGGTGCAGAGAAGTCGTCGAGAAAGGGGGACGGTTCAACGATCTCGATATGCGAAGAGGGCGTTAATTGGCCTTGCCTCGAATGAAACGAGGTAACGGCCTGGGCCGCGCACTGCTAAACGGCCGCGATAAATTCCGGCGTGCAGCGCCTCGTTATCTGATGACCGTTTTCTTGACGCTTCGTAGAAAGGCGAGCGGAAATCCACGCGCGCAACGACGACGACGGCGGGAAATCGCCGCTCACATTACCCGTAATTCACTCGCGCCAGACTTAATTGAATGCGGAGCGTTATATAAAGATGCTCCCGTGACAAATATCACTTGTTCATTAAAACTTAATTCAGCTATTAAATATGTGTCAGAGGGACGTTTATTGAAAGATGTGTTTGGTTGATATATTCATTAAGAATTAATTATTATATCTTCGATCTTGTGCGTAATTAATTCGTCAATTTGGTGACAAAACAAAGACATTCAAAATCGACTACTCTCTGAAACACCAATGCAATAATACAATCACTTGACTTTGTTATCTTGCATCCAGCCATAGAAATCACCGAAAGAGATTAAACAGTTTCCAAGGGTGGCTCTCTTCTCTCACTCTCCTCCCTCTCTCCTTTTATTCCCAAATAACAAAGTAGACAGAGAGAGAGAGAGAGAGAGGGTATGTGCATAGTTATGATGGCCGCGCGATTCGATGGATATAAAGGAATCGGCTTTAAATCTGCGGAGTCCGCGAACAAGGGGAAGGGAGCGAGCAATGGAAAAAGGAAAGAGAGAGAGAGAGAGAGAGAGAGAGATTCTGGGTTCGTCCTCCGCTCCCTCACCCTTATCGTCCCCGTAATTCTCCTCGTTTCCTCCTCTTCCTCTCCGACTCCACGAAGTTCGGAAAGGCTGCTGTGCGCACGGCGCACGAATGTGGAACAGTAGGTCAGCGCACTCCGTGACCCCCGCCTATCGCGGCCTACCCTTCCTCGGTGCATGCACCCTGATGCGATACGTACGACCAACCAACACCCCTCTCCGTCGCTCCTTCATCCGAGCGCTCTCTCGGCACCTTACTTTTTCTTCCCCCTTGCTTCTCGATTCCCTTCACCTGCAACAATCCCGCCGTCTCATCCCGCCGCGACCGATCGCGCTATCGTGCGCGTTTTAAGGATGAGTTTAGTTTTGACGGTCGTGTCTCTCTCTCTCTCTCTCTCGTTCTTTATCTTTTCTTCTTCTCTCGCTAGTCAACAGCGAAATAAAAATGAGTTTCTGTTACATTTCCACAAGAATAAGTATTTACGGTTATGCCGTCAGGAAAATAAAATCAGCGTTATCCTTCAGTTACGTTGGGTATTGTAATTTAAACAACTTTTTATTTATAAAGATGCGTTCTCGATGGGATATTGTTACGTCCCAAATTATTCTCGTTGAATAATTAAGAAAAAAATCTGATAATCGTCCTTTTTCGTTCGAGTTGTTTAAAATAATTAGCGAAATATTGATGACGGAAATATTTCATTGAGATTCGGTAATTTCTATATTTCAAATTGCTCCATTATTTTTTTCGTCGACGCACGTGTCAATATTCTGCGATTACTTTTAGGCCTGTGTGTACATTGTGTGTGTGTTAGTAGGAAATAAATACAGAAAAGTGAGACTAAAATAAATATTTGCAAGAAAAATTGCACTCTCTATTTACGTAGAATAAAAATTGCGTTCTGATTTCAGTTCCGTTTTCTCTATTCTTTTTCTTTTTTTTTCTATGAAAATACACATTTTACATAGATATCTCTAATTATTTCAAAATATTTCTAGTTATTACAATATTTCTAATTATTACAAACAAGAGCAAGCTCATTATCTCGTGCTTGTTTTCATATTAGCTTTGAGACGCGTAAGATGAAGCTTTAATACCCTGAAGTATTTATCATGATGATATTCTCTATTCTATTTTTTTCGGTCTTATTTCTCTCTCTCTCTCTCTCTCTCTCTTATTAAATAATTTCAAGAGTAAATTCAAGCGCCACCTTTTGCAACATCTATTGTAAGTTTCTCTCTTTCTTTTTCTTCAAAAAACCGGTTCTCCTTCATATCGTCTCTTACATATATTTTATTAAAGTGTACAAAAGTAGTAGATTACAGCCAAGAACATTGGCAATTCTCTCCCGCGAGAACTCTCCGTCTTTTCCGTTTACAAACTCGGAATTGGCGGTGATACCGGAGTTACGAGTTGCTTACCGAGGCGAAGATTCGGCACCCTCGCCACGTACTTTGGGGTTCATTCGCGAAAAATCGATTTGCTCGTGTCGCATTCCTCCGAGGAAAATATTGCTTCGCGCCGCCTCTTCTCTTCTCTGGTGTGCGCACGCTCCCCCGTCAGATTTTACGTTCCAGTAAACACGAAATTATTGTCTGCTCTCACCCACATGCGCGCACTGTTATTTACCCTTGACAACGGAGATAGTCGACAACGAAGCGAACGTGCCAACAGTTTTCAGCGTTATTGCAAGACAAAGCGATATTGCAGCGAGAAGAAATTTTCGAAAGATCCGGAAGTTTAAAAGAAACAGAGCGGATATTTGTCCCGTCGTTTTTGATCGCGTTTTTTGTCAATTTATTGATTTATCTTCGATATTTTTATTGCGCTAAGTGATTTATTGTAACGAAATCGCGTTCCCGCGACTTTGTAGCGTGTTCCTATGTGTTTTAATACATCACTTATACATACACTTTGACTGATACATATGTATATACGAATAGCTTTTAGGTTATTGAACAACAGGTCGAGCGAGCTTTTACCGAATAATTGCTGCGATGCGCGCCGAGTGCGCAAACTTTCGTCCGACTTTGCTCGACTTATCGTGAAAACGGGTCCACGTCAGTCTGCTCTTCGCGTGTTAAAATCAACATCCATTTGACACGCTCCAAGTTTTATTGATTTTTCACACTCGAGCGAGTCGATCTCAATCGAAGGTTGCGTTACAAAACCAAATTTTCCGACGTGTCAATGTGATTCGACCTTGCAAAATAAATTGCGTGATAGGTAGCTGGCAAATTGCTCTAAACCTAGTTTACAAAAGCTATTTTACGTATTTAAAAAAGTTTTCACATTACGCGGTGTGTTGGTTATCGCAAAAATTTGCTTCATCTCGAAGCTTTGAGAAGAATGTTGATTATTTTCCCTCCGCGCGCGCGCGTTCTAATAAAATCTCGTTTCAACCGCCAAAAGTTTATTTATCTTTATTAAAACATATCCGAACATATGTATGTGTGTATAAAATCTTCACATAGTTTATATATTTTTATCTAAAAACTTCTTTATTGCTACTTCTTCCCGATGTTTCTTATCTTATTTTCTTATCTTTTTTTCTCCTCTTTCTTTTAACATTATCTAGTCTCGCGAAGCCACTTTTCTCTCTTTCCGATTATTTTCCTTCTTTTAATTTTTTATCTTCTCTTTATTATTATTTTTTTAACATCATTTTTTAATTGCTTGGCGTTCGTTTCTCCCACGTAAGTTTCTTTTGCCCCATTACTATCTAATCTTTTTATTTCCCCATTTGAACCGAATAACACGTCGAGTTTCGCCTCTGCTTTAATTCCGCACAACCATTCGCTCTCCTCAGAATACCCTCATTTTCTTTTTTTTTCCTCGTTGGCACGGTTGGAATAGGTACCGTTTCTTTTTGCCTCTCGGTTTAAATAATTCGGCATTCTCTTGCTTTCTAGCTGTTATCAGCTATTTATATCTCATATCTGTATCTGTAACTCTTATATCCCGTCCATTCTATTCTGTTTCTATTGCGCATCTCGATGTCCATTCCAGTCCATTTCTCATGTCTCTTCTCTCGGTTTCGTGTTTTGAAATTTTGATTGAATAACAGTCAAACCATATATCTTCTTCCCGTATACCTTCTCAATTTCTTGTTTCTCCCGCGCGCTCGCGTCAACTTCAGACACTGTGTGCGTGCGTGTGTGCGTGCGTGCGTGCGTGCAGAGATAACAATACACTATATATCAGCACCGTGCTATCTTGTCACAAAAAACGATATATTTCAAGCTATTCCACGCTCTAACAACACACGTCGAATGGCAAAATGTTTAACGTAATAACGTATTGCCGGACAATATCGCACGTATTGTGAGTTTTATTGAAGAAAAAAAAAATTTCTGTTCAATCGATACGAAACACATCGTCCGCATCGATGACGTTTCTGATCAACAGAATTTCGCGCGATTTCCTCTCTTTAAATCCGTTCAATAATGTATTCGAAAGAGATCGGGCGAGCGCGAGCTCGCTTCACGCTCGCTATATAACATCCATACACTCGAAGACGAAAAGCTGATCCGGCTGTATACGTGAAATATCCCGATGTGCCTCGATCAACACACTTTTCTTGCAAAACACGTCGTCAGCTGGTCACTGAATCATCATTCTGACTGATATATCCGAAAAAAAAGAGAAAGCGAGGAGCCGCTCGTATTCGGTCTCATCGATCTGTTTTTCCAACGTGCCGTGAAAAAAAAAAAAGCGCTTCTTATTAATACCCGCGCGCGTATTATTTTTAGTCAGATATTATTAACCACCGCCGTTATCACTCTGCCGAGCACGTGACGTGCTCCACTACATAAAACAAATTATCGATATATACGAATATATCAAAGCGTATATATCAAAGCGAAATTCTGTCTCATCTTTTTTATTTGTCAACAACAATCGAGTCACGGGCGGCGGTCTTACGGACGACAAAGAATATAATGGCGTTTAACGAAAAATGCAGATTTTGTTTTTTTCCTCTCGCCGGAAATATAAGTTGATAATTTGATAAGTTGATTTTTTTTTTCTTATAAACCTGCGGTACAGAATAAAATTTTCCCGCGGCGCAACATAAACGTATTTCTCCTTCCTTCGGAATCGCGAAGACGCGGCAGCGCGGGAAACATAAAGATGACGAGAAACAATGAAGTTGTACATTTATTTATACGTACTTTTACAAACTCTGTTGTATCTTAAAACGACGAGATATGGAAAGCAAAATTTTTCAAACAAAGTTCTCCTCAAGTGCAGCATTCTTTTATCTTTGGGAATTCGTGAGAGAGATACATACTTTTGTTTCGCGTAAAACAATTTCCCGCGTCTTTTTCGAAACGATTTCCGGATCGGACGCAAAGGCAGAAACGATATAACCGGCATGGGAAAGGATCGAGGAGAAATCTCGAAAAGCGACGATCGCTCAAAACGATGAGAACTGTCACGAATGCCCCGGTATTCGACCTGCAGGTGCAGAAAACTTGACCGAGTTTTCGAGCCGCACGCGGCACAGGGCGACCCAGATTTCACCCTCCGCGCTTTCCCTCCCGGACCCTTCATCCACCCGTCATTCGCATCCCCAGCTTGAAAAACCCCCTGCGTTCTCTGTCTCTTTAAACCTCTCTCGCTCTCACTATCGAAGTTATACTATCCACCCATTATCTACCTACAAACCCCCATGCAACAGTGGGGAAACCTTTCTTCGGGTGATATTTTGCATCACGCGAGGATACCACCGCGCTCTCCGCGTCCGTCGATTCTGTCAGAATTAAATAAAATATGATTTTAAGCCAGAAAAAAATCCTATATCCGCTATCTCTCTCGTTAACTGAAAATCTCCGGAATCGAAAGTTTAACGGAGGTACTGCTGCATATGTGTATGTCGCAGGTGAGCGTCAAAGCGTATAAATTGAGCGACGCAAATTGATTAGGTAATTTGTCGCCGACGCTCGATGTTTACCGGAGTATCGATTACTAATGGCCGTTTGTGTACGGATTTCAAGCCCGTTGTGTGTGCGTATAAACGAAAACTCTTTCATAATACGTCCTTTGGTGGTGGGATCAATTCCGCGGGTGAACTTTTCCCCCGTGCATTCCGACAATACAGGAAATGGTGCTTGTGTCCCAAGAGTTCGAATCCAATTATTTCGAACGGGGAGACGATCTCCGGTTGCGTGCGCGCGGTTACAAGCATTCATAAAGCGTCGATTGTGCACGACAATGCAATATTACGCATCCGTGCGTTTTCCGTTCAAATCGGGAGGGGGAAAAAAAAAGAACAACTTTGCGTTTTACATCTGTCGGAAACAAGCCGGCACATGTGTCGAAAGTTCGACTAACAGATAAACGTACACTTTGGCTAAAAGGGTTTTCAGTCAAAGCGTTTGTGTAAATGTCTTTATGAGATTGCATGCGCGCGTGTTTATGAAAGTTTGCAAACAAAAAATTAAAAAAAATATTTTTTTTTTTCGCGCAACAAATGTTAAAATATATAAAAAATAAATAACGGCGCAGTTTTATTAAAACCCAGGAGAGAAAAGGCGACCTGTCTTCTCAGAAAACATTATTTTCTTCAGTCTTGAAAGTAAAAGATTGAATCACGGTAATTAAATAGAGTGCGCAAGTTTGACCCCTCTTTGACATAAATAAGAGCACTTCAAAACGAAAATTGATATAGATTTAGAATCAATGTTTCAGCAATATCTTTCTACACTCATCTCCGATGATGTGATTTAATTATGTTGAAATGTATATTTAGAAGACGTTCAGATTTTGTTGTCTCTATGTTTCTATATTTAATTGTAAGAATGGAAAAGCTGAACTGTGAATAATTGACTAAAAAATTCAACACAATTCTCGGAGAGATATTTCAGTCTTCGACACATTATAACAAGAATTCGAAGTTAGGCAAGGAGTAAATCTGGCACACCCTATATATGATTATCAGCATCGGTATCGCGTGACGTTGCTCTCCGGCCAGGAATTATTACTCCAATTATCTTAATTACCGCGGTTCCTGCACTTTTTCGTGTACGAAGGTAAAGTCAGTTCGGTAATTGGAGTTCGAGGACGGGGAGTGAAAGAAAAACTAATGAAAAAAAAAAAAAAGAAGAAGAAAACGATACTCGCCTCTGCTATCAGTTCGGAAAATATCGAGAATTCATTAAAATTATTTTATAAAAAAAAATATATTGAAACAAAAATACTGACATCGAATATTCACCATGTGGATTTTTGTGCATTTAAGTTATTGAGAAAAAGAGACAGAACGAGAAGAAGAAAGAGAGATAGTTGTCAGTTACTGACAATACAATTTTATGCAATTCTGAAAACTTTTGTGCTAAAATATATACAGTATAAAAATGCAAGTTGTAAAAGCAAAGTTCTGTTATGTATCAGTTTACGCAATTTTGAAAAATCTCAGATTTTCACTTAACGTTTGAACATAACACTAAATAGGTCATATATAGAATAACAATTCTGTGGATTTATACAATCTTATAATCGATATAAATGAATATCGTCAAATCGTGTACTGGCCATGAGAATATTATTCGATTGCTGCGTTGTTTATTGTCTGTTAATATTGTTTTGTTCTTCTCTGTTCGAACGAAAAGAGAAGAGAGATGAAGAAAGAAAGAGAGAGAGAGAGAGAGTAAGAGAAGGAGAGAGAGAGAGGCACATTCTCGGGAGAATAGCGAACGGGAGAATTGGCCGATCGATTATTTAGAATTACCACACATTCTCGGAGAATATCGCGTTATTACGCTATTACTTTGATGTTACAAAGAGAATAATAATGCACGTGGCAATTAATGGTGTAGGTGTAGCACTCCACTTACATTTCGCGCTGGGTAATTAATTAATTAATGACGTCTTTGTCTCATTGATAATATAGATTATTGTAGAATTTTAACTTTTTTTTTTATCAGTCTCATTAATCAAATAACATAATTTTTATGTTATATACATATAGCTATTGGCACAATTTTATCTACTTATGTATAAGTATGTACTTTTATATGTGTACTGATATGTATAATGTAAACTATATATGTAGATATTATAGAACTTTAATATATACATACACATGTAATTATACATATAGATATATATTATAATACTTCATACAACACAAAGATATTTTTTTAATATTTTTTCTAGGACTGCAGTTTTTTTCATGAACTCAAAGAGATGAAAGATATTCATTTTTATACATCGCGCGACATATATATATATATTTTAGTTTTATCATTTAAATTAAAATCTTCTTTATCCCGCAAATAGCAATTTTTTTTTCGAACACACAGCAATTATAAATACGTTTTGTTGGAAAAGAGAAAATGGCGTCAGGTGACCTGATATCGAAGTCATCAGGCGCGGAAGGGTTAAGGGCCGTCTCCTCATCATCGCGGTTGCATTGTCCAATCCGAACTTTTGTCTCATTCGCACTCGTATCCTCAACATTCTTCTCACCGAGATCACATCTCGACGAAACAATAAACGCAACGGGGTGTACTGTGATCGCAATTAAAACAGACCGTCATTTTTCGATAGAATCGTTAGTTAAAAGCAGAACTGAACATTTATTATCTTAAGCAGAAAACAAGTAATAGAAATGTTCGAGAGAAAAATAGACAGATGAATAGATAGATATATAGATAGATAGATAGATAGGTAGATAGAGAAAGAGAAATATCGGAGTCATAAAATATAAATTAAAACTATCCGTCTCTTTCGGTATGCGATATTTGAAGCATTCTCCCTTTTTCTCTTTCTCTTTATATCATCTATAAGTTAAACAACTGACAATAGAGAACTAAAACTCTTTCATTATTACAATAACTCTCAAAAGCAATTTATTTCGAAACAAATTAATGACTAATTCGTCCCATACGTCGCGCGACATAGAGAAATTTAATTTACTTTAATTAAAATTGAAAATGAAGATAACGACTCTGGTTGCGAAAAGTCAACTACGATATCCCCATGAGAAGAGTCAATCATGATGACATCTCTGCGGGAAGATTTTCAGCGCGGGAAAGCGCTCGTGGAAAGGGCAAGAAGAGAACGAGTGAGAGGAAGACGATCGGTTGGCAGAAGGGCAGAATGTGGGACGTCGAACCCTTCTCTCGACTGCTTACTGCCTCGCCACTCCTTTCTATCTTAGCGCTACTATTCCCGCGTTTCCCTTCCGTTCCCAACCAAACAGATTGCCGACAGGCGCGTAGGTGAGATCGAGGACGTGTTGTCGCCACTGTAGAACAATTTTATAATATACGATAATTATCAGCAATAATAATTTTGCATCGTATCGATTACTTTTTTTACACGCTCGCACACAATACGCTTTTATACGCTGTACCGTCACCACTTCTCGATCTAAACGAGATTACCTCGGAAGAATTAAGGAGACCGGAAACCTTTGAAGAGCGACAAATTGACATGTAAGAAAGTATGATAAAGTATTATAAAGAGTGGAATAGAAAAATACATGACAAAGATTAGAGAGAATAATAAATTTGCACACATACTTTTACAAACATGTCGCTATAAAATTTTTAAAATTTTTTAACACTAGAATAAAAACCAATTTTGTCGAAATAATGAAACTTGTTAAAATAATGGATTTTAGACTTCTAATTTTATACAGAAATTATTGAGTTGCTTTTGTTCAAATGTAATGCTGAGAAAAAATCTGGGTCAAATCTTTGTAGCTGAAAGCTTTTTTTTTTGTTAATTAATTAGTTAAATATTAAATAAATTAAAAGCAATAATGAAACGTTCCAAATACTCGTCAAATCGACAGATGTGCTAAAACCAGATATATTGGTTTCAGTGTTAATAAAGATCTTTATCGATATTTCAATATTCCACGAAGTAGACATCTCCGTTTTTCATTTGATTTTTGATATTACTAAAATATACTGTCGATTTTGTTTTTTTGGCGACAGTTTGTGCAACGACGCTGTCTATAGGATAGCTTCGTCTCAATCACGTTGCACTTTGATGGAAAAGAAAACTAAACGAGAACGCAAAGACAAAAACGGAAGCGCGAAAGGGATTTTTCTTGTTCGAGACCAAAGTGAGAGAATGCGGTTGCACGTCGCGTGGTGCAATTAAGCTGATGCACTTAATTCGCACATCAAGTGCTTCGTTTCGAAAAGAAAGCATATAAAAGACAGCAATAAAAAGGGTTTAACGTTCGGAAAATTTTTACATCTATGACAACAATACTATTTGTTATTAAATAATATTCTTTAAGAACAAAATATTTA